>JASAMY010001318.1:0-15017 GCA_030248085.1 Paralinhomoeus sp. GSCO2_6 | reverse complement strand
TACCATTTTTTATATTATTTATATTTCTGTTATTATATTATTTTTTATATTTATTTACTATACCATCGTAAATACCTGGGTATCTGTTGTCAGGCAGTGGCGTGGATCTGTCTCTAGTGTAGCTGTCGACAACGCGGCTCCACTGGCGCTGCTCGTGCCAGATCACCGAACCCACGACGATGTCGAGACAGTTCATTGGATGGGCGAAAACTGAACGCGATTCTTTTTACTATGCATTTGCGCACTAGAATTCTTGCATTCATGCAAGAAAACCCGCGTCATCCCAGGTCCTCTCGTAGACCTCGTTCTCTGTCTCCTGCGCCAAGTTCACGTCGTCTGGTGGCTCTAAACAGCAATTATCTTTTACGCGATGGCTTGCTGTGGATCTCGTCAGCGCGAGCTGTGGGTTGGGTGTGCTGCGCTCACGCACTGATGCTGCCCCTGCCAAGGGGGAAGGCCCAACACTCCTTCTGAGAGAGGCCCGACGGCCGCCAGCCGACCGCAGCCCAGGAGTCTGTCGCGTAGTCCAGGATGACCTCCATCTGTATTTGCGATCTGCGGTACAAGCGTTGTGGAGCCGCATCCTCTATTGATCACTGTATCGGCAGTAGGCCCTCCTTTTCAAGAATCGACAAACTGCCGTATCCCCCATACCCTGCTCTGATTACTGTACAAGAGCCATTCCCCATCGCTAACCAAGTATATTCTGCAGCATACCTCCTGCTCGCCCGCCTTGTTGGTGACATTTCTGTAGAGCATTCGATGTCTGTTGGTGCGCAGCTGCTTGACGCTGTAGCAGTGGGCGTTGAAGAGACCGTATTGACTGTAATTGCTGTTGTGCGCAGCGTCCTCAGGGTCATAGGCGTGGTTGAAGCAGCCCTCCCCAACGTCCCACTGATCGATCTGGTCGCGCGCGGCTGAGAGAATGCCGTCACTGTATTTTTTCTCTTTGTCTATTTTTAATAGACAATAGATTCATGTCGATTTGGGTACTATTGAGCAATCTACGGTATGCCTCGCACCCACCCTTTGCGCACTGAAATCCGAAGCGTCCGAAGGGGCAGTAGCAGCTGCGCTGGAAGAGGTCGTTGGCCGTCTCGGTGCAGACTCCGCCATTGCAGTCGGTGTCGGTGTTGCACTCATCTGTGCACCCCTCAGTAGATACTGCGTGTCCTCTACGACCTCCCTCCCCTCCCTCAGGTCAAGCCATCCGTGTAAAAGAAAACCGTACTCTCGAACTGGCAGTAGTCTCCGGTGAATGGGCCGTCGCACTGGCAGGCGCCGCTCGCGTCCTCGACACCTCGGTTGAGGCACAAGCGAGCCGCCTCTTCTGGCGCCACTGAAATCGCGAAATTGACATCTGCTCGTCCGTTAGTCCAGCAAGGACAGATTCCGAAAAGAAAATCGGATTGACGGCTCTCATAGTGATCTGTCAGAGTATGTTCTGAAGTGTCGGTTTTGTTGTTGGGGGCAACGCTAAGAGACCGTCAGTGGTCCATATGGCATAGCCGTTCTGGTTTCTGGCTAGAGCCCCATAATTGGCCAAAGACAATCGGAAGAACGCCATCTGTAATCTAGTGCAGCGACAGCACGAGAAAATCCATTGACAAGAAAAGCCTCGTTAGTGGATCCATCAGGAATCGAACCCAGGGCCGTGCGCGCAAGAGGCCGATTCTCTACCACTACTATGCCATAAGTGTAGGTTTTTGCTACTTGTAATTAAAAAACACTTGAGCAAACCGGAATCCACGAATTCCAGGTCAGCGCAGGACATGAACCGAAAGTCCCCGCCCCACTGCGTCGTCTTGGGGGCGTGGCGGACCAACTGCAGGACGCACTTGCTGCAGAGCGACTGGTCCGGCAGCTGCAGCGTCGCCACGCGAGCGCTGCAGTACTCAGTTTTGTTTTTTTTTTTTTTTTACGCTGCCGTTTAACAAAAACGTTCTCATTACTGAATGTTCTCGTCCAGGTAGGTTCCAGCGTCGCTTTTTTCAAGACCCATCGGTTTTAGATCGGTCAGAAAGTTCAAGCTCTCATCCAGCAGCTTGAACTCTACGCCTCCCTGCGCAAACAACGCATTTTCGAACACGATAAAACTGCGTGAGTACTTTCCGTACGGCATGAGCGTAGGACATGCGCCACGTCACGTTGACCAGACGGTCGGTCGACTTGAGAAAGACCGCTGGCTCTGAAAGTTGGCACCGTACCCACGCAGTTGGCTTGATACAGCGTATAGGTACGCGTTGCCGAAGCAAAGACAGGAGTCAACGACTGGAGCCCATACGCACGGAGCACGCACGCCCACACGCAGCACGCACGCGCGCTAGCACGCTCGCACGCATGCGCGCACTCATCCATCACCTCTCGCTTGGGCGCCGCCACACGGTGACTTCGTGTGGATGGTGTCGACGTAATCGAGCCAGTTTCTCGGAGGCGGAAAGAGCAGCTGCACGTGGCCTCCGACCCAAGGCAGCACGAGCAGCAGCACGACCAACCATAGACGGGACATGTCGCGGCACGGTTCCGTGAAGTATGTAGCGTACCACTGAAATACACGTTGTACGTCCGCTCTGCTGTCTTCAGACGGACCTAGAATGTGAGCGCCGCGCGCGCCGGGCGAAAAGCTATGATCGCAACGTGTCAGGTCTAGCCAAAACGGAAGCAAGGAACGCATATGCGCAGCCTAGGAACCGACAGTTGTTGTTGTCATTGTCGAGCGCATGACGACATCAGCCAAGCGACCTGGTACGTACACTATTTGAACGTGGACCAGTTCGTTGCGTTGTTTTCGTGCTCCGACCTAGAAATGGGGTAGCCTTCATGGGGTAGCCAAATACGTAAAGCGTATGCGCTCAAGACAGGGTAGTGGGTTAACAAGAAGGCTAACAAGAAGGTAAAGTGGGTTAACAACAAGGTTAACAAGAAAAGTTAACAGAAAAAGATCTTTCCATCTTCATGGCTTCTGCGATGTATGGTTTCTTTGAAGCTACAATACTTACATGTAACCTCAAACACTAGCGTCTGTCCGCTGTAGTAAGGTTTAATGAAAGCCGCTGATGACGTAATATCAAGCGCTTACTAATATTTGATATTGCCAAAAGGTTTCAGTTATTAAGAAAAGCTTAGGCAAAAAGGTCTTGCACTTGGATCGATAAAAGGTTTCAGTTATTAAAAGAACGTTTTTGTTTTGAATGGCTGTTTGTACCGCATGGCTGTACTGTGAACGACAACTGTATCTGTGCATGAAAAACGTAGGTATGCGTGGGGCAATTTGAAATGAACACGCGACAAAATGTACCCAAGCAAAATCAAGCAGCAACGTCTCAGCACGATACTCGAGGACGCACCCTACGCATAGGTACTCTGCTGCGTGTACGTTACGTGTCGGCTTATATAGAGAGGCCCAGACTGCGACACAGCTAATGTATCTACCTAGCTATACATGATAGTCGGTTTCCAGGGGAACAAAGCATTCATGGCTGCTCCATGCAAAGAACGTACTTGTACCTATGTATGTGCATGTGTATAAGCAGTGCCGGATAGATTCAGATCACATGGGCGGCTTGCTTGATTTGTGTCCATGTACAGAATGCAAATTATAAGGCACCCTTCGCCACGACATCCGGGGCACTATTGGTGGGGTCCCATCCCCTATTGGAGATGCAACACTGTTGGAGGATTTACGGTATGTGCACGTGTACGTACAAGGCATACATTGCACGTGCAATCAACTCAGACGAACGCCGAAGACCACACCCGTCACGTGCACGTACACGTCCGTGTCTTTGGTACAAGCCTATGATAATATCTCATTTGTTTGTCTCCTCACAATCTCATCGTCTGATTAGTCACAAGTCGAACATCTCTTTCAGTAGGTCGCATTCGCCCACGGCCGGCAGGTGGATGTAGAACGAGAGGCCGTCCGAGGCGACCGAGTCCAACTCCTTGAGCTTCTTCAGCGCGTGCTTGCCGAAGAACGCCGCCTTTCTTTCGCCGTATCGATCGGTCAAGTAGCTGAAGATCGTCGTAGTGAGCATTCGAACGCGCGCGCCACAGTACCTCGATAAACCATTCCAAACGGCGTCCCTACCGCATAGTCAACGCCGCGTACTCGCGCCCGAGCCGTCGGACGCTCGACGCGTCCACCAGGCCGCGACGGGAAGCGTCAAACAACAGCAGCGCCTGGAGGAGGACGTTGAGAACGCGATTGAAGCGCAGCTCCGCGTGGAACGTGTCCGTGAACCTAAAGAACCAAACCTTTCACCCTAATATCGATTTTCCCAGTGCATTGTGCACCGACCTGAGCACTCTGCTCCTGAGGCGGCCGTTGCCGTAGTCGAGCAGACGCAGAGGGAAGACGGGCTGGCTCTCGAAAGTGTAGGCGTCGTTCCACTCGTCATAGCTCATCACGCCCCGCAGGAATGGGTGGTGCGGCAGACTGCCTGGAATTGATGAATCGTTTCTTTCCTGGCCTGTTTTTTTTTGATTCGTCTAATGGACCAACCTTTGACCAGGGCCACTTGGTCCTCGAGACAGAGCGCGGCGAAGGAGCGGAGTCTCCGACAGAAGCGGATGTAGCCGCGGGCGTACTGCTGCAGCATCAGCAGCGCGCTCTCGACCGTCTGCTTGCGCGAGTCCATCACGACCCCGGGCTCACCGAACACGAAGTGGTACTGAATGGAACGCGCTTGCGTTGTTGTACTTTAAACGATGTGTTGCGAACAACAGCATGTTGTGAACAATAATGGAAATCGGATGAATGCGATTACTTAATGTTTGTTTGGAATTATTTGCCAGGTATAGATTGACCAACACCACACTGACCAGACAATAGCCCTGCCTAGACTATGCCTTTTGAACGCTCTGGGCGTTGATTGCAGCATGCAATGCTGTGGTGCCAAGGAACCGCGATCCTCGGCAAAGGGCAACGATTAGTGTGCAAAGGTGTTGCTTTATTGACTAGTTACATAGGTATGCAAACTAGCGCTGTAAACGCTTGTTAAACATCAAGTTAAATGCAGTGCACTGCGTCAATGCAAGCAAACAACATTTGTTGTATTTCGATGTAGCAACAGAGGATCGAACTAAAATTAACAAAAGCCAAATTTGACGCCAATTGCAGCTGTAGGAACAGTTTTTGGTCTACTCAGCAAATCTGTTGTGGGTGATTTATTGCAGCAATGACTGACGATTTTTTTTTGTTAACAAAGAGTGAAGCCTCGAAAGCTTTTTTTTACACATGCAGTTTGCGTTTATTTTCGTAAAGAAGCGTGATAACACGCACTGTATGGCTTTGGTTCGATCTCGTGTCTGCGAACATAAAACAATTTGGCGAAAATGCAACTTTGAATCTACAGCGATTTACTGTTTCTAGTTGACTGTTACAGTGCACGACTAACGACATTGTCAGATCTCTGCATCACGACAGAAATTAAGTGTTGTTTCGCTTTTGACAACACATTGTACGTCACGCTGTGCACTGCATTAATCTTAAATTATGACGCAGAGGCTATACACTTCCACAACGATGATGTTTCACCAATTAAACGGCATTCGCTGCACAGTTTCCAACGACAGCTGCTGACTTGTACACTGTGTTTACACAACAGCAGCAGGTGCCGCAGCACAACAATATACATTGTACAGTAGAATGAGCAGTACAGTAACTGAAGTCTTGGTTCGCTGTAATGTTCGGTCAAACGCGTTGTTGCCAAGTCGGAGCGGTGTAGCATGGATTTAGTGGCAGGGCGTACGCGTCGGCGCAAGAGCCGTTGAAACTGACATTGTAGGCTTGCAGCAGCTCGTCCACCTTGCCGCGGTCGTCCGTGTCGAAGGGCAGCGTCGGGAACAGAGGTGCGATGTCTGAAAGATGGCACGAATGCGTATACGGAGTGCAAAAGCGTGTGTTTGATCGTCTGATCGTTGGTCCTTGCTGTTCTGTACACGTTCAGGAGCACGAACCGGTTTTTTTTTTATTTGGGAGGCGCAAAAAAGTTGACGCACACTCAACAGGCACTTTTATTGCAAATGTGGCCAAGATTGCTCCTCAGAGCACTCGAAAATCGCATCGAAAATGAAAATCGAAAAAAACCGCGCCGCAGGTCTCTGAAAATTGTTGGGAGACACTTGCCCCTCGTTCCCCATGGCTGCGCCACTGGCGTCAACGTACTACCAATGTGTACGTGCGTGGTGCACGCTTGCGTGTGCTTCCGTCGTGAGGGTCCATAGGGATGCGTGCGTCAGTGCGCCAGCTCTCAGCAGCACGTGGGTGTGCGCTTATCGTCGCCGCGCACCAAGTGCTTCGAGCTCGCCGGGCAGCGGAGCGGCCGAGGAGGCAAACAGTGGCGGCGAGACGGCTTCGGTGAGGTCGTCGTCGCCGATAAGCGAGGCGATGTCGGCGTCGCCGACGTCCAGCTCGGGCAGCTCGGCCGTCAGCCGCGTCAGCGTCGGATAGAAGCCGCACCGGCAGCTGCACCGGCAGCCGACCAGCCCGCGCCCGGGGCTGTCCGGCTTGCCGGGACTGCGCTGCGAGCACTCTACGGACGATGTGGTCGGCAGGGAGACGCTCGGCGCGTCCGCCAGACGGGTGCGGCTGCTGGGACAACGAGGGGCGACTAAAGAAAATCGATAATTAAATTGATTAGATGACAAGCGCGAAGCGGAAAAGGTGACGCACCGGAAGAGGCGCGAGTCTTGAAAGTGGACGACTCGACCAGCTCCAGGCTCATGCCCACCTGAACGGATCCGGGAATTGGTCAGCTGCGCTGATGTACAAGTACAGAGCAATAGGTACAATGATACATGTAACTGCTCTAAGGATTCTAAGGATTCACAGTGACTGCCACAGAGTTCAAGCGCCCGTCACTGGGGCGAGAATGTGGTCGTATTTATTGTGTGTGGACCATGTGTGCGTTGGTGTACACCATGTAAAGCAACCCAGCACTGTACGATGTATGTCCCGTATCCGGCACGTACTGTGGAGTGCATCGGTAGGTAGTACATGTGTAGTGCAGTCCTGAGTTTATGGGATGACAGAGTTGTGGAACAGCTGTTGTTGTCGCTGTCTGTTCGTTGTCTCTAAAACCTTTACCTGAAGGCACTTCTGCATTCGACACTTGGCGCAGGACCTTCGTGACTTCGTGCTCACTTGACAAGAATCCGTCCCTTTCGAGCATGTTGAGGTCTGAGCGAGTCCAACAATGCATACTGTATACGCAAAATCAAAAACTTTGCAGTGCACACACCTTGGCTCCTGCAGCGGCGTTCCTTCTGAAGAACGCCTTGCAGCTCTCGCAGGCGATGGCGCCGAAATTGACACCGTAAGCGGCGTCGCCGCACACGGAACACACCTGAATAGCAACGCGTATTAATTGTATCTTTATCATTTGTACAACTGTGAAAACGGATGCGAGCATTCGCTTCACAAAAACCGAAATGGCCAACTCGCTCGTTACACTACAGCTTAGCGCTTAGCTGCCTGCCTGTTCACACCTCTTCAGGTATATACGGGTTGGACGCAAAGATCAATAACCAACCTTTTCAGCCAGTCGTACGTAGGCTATTTTGCCGGCAGTCTGTCCCTCTTGGAGTCTTTCGATTTTTCTCAACATTCGCACCTCCTTTGTGATTCCTCTCTGTCTGCGCGGCATGTTTCTCAGTCTTTATCAAGTTTCTCAAGCTTCTTCACGTTTGCTTCTTCCCTCAAGTGTGCAGAAGAAAGACACAAAGGAAAAGAGATAGTGCGCGCGCACTCGCGACTGACTTTGTTTGCTCGGGTCTACGGGCTTAAACAGTGACGGCGCGTAACTCGTGTCGTGGTATATCGCTTACGCGCGTACCTAGCGCGGTTAGCCTAACGTCGCGAAACTCGCACCGCCGCGAGAGACCTTTGCCTCTAGGCGTCGCCCGCAATCGGTTGTTTGTCAGCGCGACGGAGGGAGTGCTGGCTAGATCGGCTTCGCAATGCTAAAAGTCTGTGTGACCCACGACCGCACTCTTGTCACGGTGCCCAGTGTTGCGCTTGAACCTAGTGCGCAGCCGAGTTTACATCACATACCTGCGCAGCGATGTAGATCAGACAGCGTCTGATAGGCCTCATCTACAGGAGGACCATCATCATTCGCGGAATGACCGACTACAGAGACTGGTGGCACTGATGACATTCTTTGCTTGGTTCGTGACAAACGAAAGCATTTTAATAGTCTCACAGTAGCACGCACTCAAGGCGCACAGTAGCATTCATTGCGTCGCAATTCTTGACCCTGCACATTTTGCACTTGGTACATTTACAGTACACTCCAGTCACAGACTAGGGGCGTTTGACGCACCGACAGTCATTAGTTGTTGACTCGGGGCATAGTCCAGTGGATGCGTTTCTTCTACGAGCAATTACTACGTTACCAGAACGCCTTGTTCTGGTTGGCGGTTAGCGAAACGCCGGTACGAGGCAGCACAAAGGAAACCGGCCTCCGCCCAGCGCCGTTCAAAGGTCAAACGCATACAATCTTGGTGTGCGGGGGATTGGCGGGCAGCTCCAAAGTTTTGTCACGAGTGCCACCACGCCTCCAGACGGCAACAGGACTAGGTTTACAAGTCAATGTATCGCCTACCATTGCTGTGAATTTTAGACAGGCGTGGTGTGACCATTAATGTCCATACTCTAGTCTATACAGGGGAGAGATGAGTTGTTGATTATTGGATTATTAACCTGTATTCAAACGTAAGTACATGTAAATCAAGTTCAGTGACGAAAATTGCGTTGGATCTGTGTTTGGATCAATAAACTCTACTCCCTCACGCGTGACGAAACGCGTTTCAACCTCAGGCAGCTTTGGGTGCTGAATCTCCATGATAGATGGTTACGGTACGTCTAACAAATTGCATGCAGCATACAGTACTGTGTTCAAAACATTCGCTCGACATCGGGTCGGAAGTCTAAGCTTGCCCTATAAAGCTAAAACCCAAATCTGAAGGTCCATAGCCTCAAGCAGGTGAATCTGGCAAGTGTACAACGCATGCCACTCGTTTCTCGCTCCCCAGTTCCTCGCGCTCTCAGTTCCTCACTCGTACATTTTTCGAAATTACACCGGCCGCTCCCCCTCCCCCTCTGTTTGACAAACCAATCAAGTGTCCAACTAAGGTTCGGGTGGGCGCTCTTGCCTCTCTGATTGCCCATTCCGCGGTTTTGTGGGCCCTTTTCCGGCCGACAGATCGAGGGCATCGCAGCAACCATGCCTGCAACATACACGGTACATGGTAGGTTACTGTAGACTGTAAATCCTTCGAAGAGAGTTCCCTCCTCTCTATTGACCGCCCCCTCCCTGCATGCAAAGAGCCCCCCCCCGGTGGAGGTATACCTAACAAATATCTGCGCCCACCGCAAAGAACGT
This sequence comes from Paralinhomoeus sp. GSCO2_6, assembly GCA_030248085.1. NCBI lineage: Eukaryota > Metazoa > Nematoda > Chromadorea > Monhysterida > Linhomoeidae > Paralinhomoeus > Paralinhomoeus sp. GSCO2_6. The sequence goes on along the minus strand of JASAMY010001318.1, from coordinate 5,628 downwards.
ATGCACAATAATATTGACAAATGTATTTTTTTACACTTGTACTGTGGAAAGACGCAGTCGAGCGGTGGAGTGTGTCGCCCCGAGCCAGTTCCTCACCGCCAGGACCGTACACTTCGGCCTCTGGACCGGCTGAGACGCTGGTCGAACGGAATTTTGGACTATAAGCTTGTCGACACGTATATCGCCTTAGAGAATCGGCCTCTTGCGCGCACGGTCCAGGGTTCGATTTTTAATGGTTCTACTAGATCGAGGACTGCCCTCTCAATGGATTTTCTCGTGCTGTCGCTGACCTACATCACAGATGGCGCAGTTCCGAATGTCTTTGGCAAATTCTGCGGCTCTAGACGGAAAGGCGTCATGGAGATGGGTGTGCTATAATGGCCATCGGCCTCCGAGCGTTGCCCCTAATCCAACAACAATGTCGGCATTGTCCTGATCTTGAATCTTGAATCCTAAAGCTCCGAAAGTAGGCTGGAGTCGAGGCGCTGCTGTTCCGACAGCTCCTGGATAACTACCTACATAGCGGCTGCACTCCGACGAATGGGGCTGAGCGGATCCCGCCTACTCGCCCCCACGAGCAAACGGACGGACAAGTGTCTACTCGAGCTCGTCCTAGAGCTTCTGTTGTGGGACAGGCAGGGCTGGATCGTGGAAACGCCGCAGTGATTGGGGTTCACATGGTCTACGGCTCTGGACGAAGGGCGGCCGAAGAAAACCATCAGGTCCCACTTCGCCTGCTGTAGTGCTGGCCAAGCGGAACAGACCCCCCGCGAAATTTCAGAGACAAGTAACGGGAGATGCGCGCTGTCAGCAGAGGGGCGTCGGCGCCACCACGATCACCATGCTCGTGTGCGACAGACGCTCTCTGCGACGACAAGAACATGCAGGTGCGCCGCTTTAACCCAGGGACGGGTCGCTCTCGGCTCGGCGCATGGAGGGTGAAGAAGTACATACACTGTAGGTACCGTACCTACTGTTCAAGGCGCGGAAATTGAAGTTGGGGCTGGTTCCCAAACGAGGATCTCGAAAGAGAACACCTTGCTGCCCTCCACAGAGTACCTTCACGGACTAAGTCCGACAACGAGGCAAACAACCAAGCAGCTGAGGAAGAGGAGTTCGCTACATGCGTGGATGTAAAGTTAACGAAACCATCATTTCGGATACGCGTAGCGTATGGTGTGGATGCTAACAACGCGACTGTACGATCTGCTTACACGGTGCACTGCACATTCTGCACTTGGTACATTTACAGTACACTACAGTTTCCGCCACTGTACACGGGCCGCTTACGTACTTGCATTCATGCTTGAAGACTCGGGGCAGAGTACAATTCGTGTTTCTTGGTACCAGCAATGCCACCGTTAGTGAAACTCTTTTACTACCGTAGTTCTTATGCCGTTGAAAGGTCACACGCATAAAATGTTGCTGTCTAGAGATTAGCGGGGGGCGTCTCCAAGCGCTTTGTGTTCGCGTCACACCAGCTAGGCAGCAACAAGGCTACAAGTACATAGGTAGATGGTTCGTACGTCGCGTCGCACGCACAGTACGAAAGCTGCACGTCCATCCGACGAGTTTTGGTGGTGGACGAGCGATGCGGGCGAAAGCTTGGAATGATTGTTCGTCAGAAAGTCGTTCAAATAATTCATCTTTGAACTTGAACAAGGGTCACGCGCGCAATCGATACGCCTAAGTCTAGTGGATGATTTGACGATTGACTACTGGCGGCAGCGGATCATAAGACCCACTCAAAGGAAGCAAACAACCGCAGCACTGTCTGGAATCGGGACCGGCCTACACTTTCACAACGGCAAAGTGCACGATGCCCATCCAGCTGGGCATGGGGCCCCTTTCTCGCCACGTCCGTGTCTTCGAGTCGAGCTCGTGCACCGCAGCCTGCCGGCCGCCCATGAGGAACAGACGTCCGTCCGCCTCGACGAGTCGACCGAACTGCGGCTGCGGGACGACGCTGGGAAAGGGCCGGAAGCGAGCGTCCCTCCCGCCGTCCAGGGCCAGCGCCTCGCAGCTGGGCACCGCGTCGTGGCTGCCCGGGACCAACACGGCACAGGACCGGGCGTCGCACCGGCCGCCGCAGACGACGAGCTGAACAAGGGCGGCTTCGAGTGCGTGCGTGCGTGCGTGCGTGCGTGCGTGCGTGCGTGCGTGCGTGCGTGCGTGCGTGCGTGCGTGCGTGCGTGCGTGCGTGCGTGCGTGCGTGCGTGCGTGCGTGCGTGCGTGCGTGCGTGCGTGCGTGCGTGCGTGCGACCTTGTCGTCCCAGACGACGACGCTAGGGTTGCGTCGGTCTGTCGCGAGCGGTGGCAGCGACGTCCACACCCCGGTCTTGGGGTCCCACTTGTCTACGAGTTGGAACGCAAAACTCTAGAATGGCACCCTTCGTGTCAACTGCTCCCAGAATTCCAAAAGACAAAAGTCAACATCCAACCACCACCCCGCTGTCCGAGACCGGCAGCTCGTAACCACCGACGACGTAGACGAACCGGCCGTCGCTGGCGGCCGCCGCCTCGGCCCTGACCTGGAGAGCGAGTAGCTCAGTGGCAAGACGTCGCGCTCGTCGCGCTCGTGATCGGTGGTTCAACTCCCTTTCCCACCGAGGCCACTGTGTTACTAATCCCCTTGGGCAGAGAAGGGTGAACGCTCTCATTGCCCACGGTGTAGGGCGGCTCCGGGGCTTCGGCCAGAAATCCGTGCCAGGTGAACGGCCCACCTTCCCTCGCGGGAGAAGAACGCCGCTGTTGTGATACAGTGATTCACGTTTGGCCCTTCCCCATTGTTTGACATTGTCTACGCTCCACAGTGTGTCGGGATTGCTCTGCCAAATATGCAAAACAAACAAACAATGAGAATGAGACCTTGTACGGCTTGTAGCTGACCCGCCGCCAGGATTGGCGCTCGAAATCGTAGGCTTCGCAAAGCTCGACGCGGGCGGGGTCGACGTCGACCGTGCTGTCGGGCGCCGTGTTGTTGCAGACGAGCAGGACGCCGGCAGCGGTCGCCGACACCGGCCACACCCGGTCGACGTGAGGCCGCATCGTCGGCCGGAACTTGGCGGCGTCTCTCGGCGACAATATTTCGGTGTAGCCCTTGTAGTCGTCCCAGTAGTCGCCGCCCACCACCAAGATCTCGCCGCGGTGAGCGCCGGCCGCGTGCTTGCAGTGGGGAAGCCTGAACGATGTGCAAGAAGTTGGCGTTTATGCGTTCTTGGACGTGCGAAATCTGACGCGCACAACTTGTAGCGCGAAGCACGAGCGTGAATTCGCTAAAGTGACTGAAATGGATTTACCATCCGTAAATGCTCCAAAAGTGCCCCGGGGCACTATACTTTCAGCCTTGCCTTTCCCGGGGGCACCATTGGAGGATTTACGGTATGATAGGATAGTTAGGTAGGTACATAGTTAGGATACTTCACATGACATGAGACTCGCCGCGTCTCGTGTCTCCACTTTGAAAACGTGGCCGTCTCTGGGTGGAATTCGCTGATGTTCCACGAGTAAACGGTGTCTCGGCGCTCGCCACCGATTATCAGCACCGTTCTCGCTGGAACAAGAAGCTATACTGATGAAACGACAATCACAATTCACACTACGTTTGGATTATACGCTTGTAACTGAAGAGGGGATATGTAAACTGGTATACATGTACAAGCATATAGGTAAACTGGTACACATGTAGCATGCGTGAACCACAAACAAATCAGCAGTCGCCACCTACCGACGTATGGTGCTTCCGAGCCGACCAGCAGTAGAACACCGACGGTGCAGATAAGAATCACCACCAAAATAGCACAGCAAACGGCCAGAGTAATTTTCGTTCTCTTACTGGTTTCCTGCACGGTTCTGACAGCGAGTCTGCAATTGTACGAGCTGCTGCGCATGTGACACAACAGCTCAAACGATTAGGTAAAAATCCAGATGGGAATCGATTTAAAAATTAAGTAGCGAAAGTTTCCCAGTAGTGAGTGCTGTCTCTCCTGGAGTGCACTACTCTACGTCGAGGTTGCATGAACAGTATATCAACTGTTGGGAAACATGAGGTTTGGAATTCTAGTGGTCCAATCCAGTGTTGGTCAAGAGAGGTAAAACTTTGGTAAAGCCTGGGCACAATTGCAAGATTTATTCTAGGACTTACCGTACCAAGTGGGAGATGCTCTCTATCAGGGGCAGTAAGTTTAAGCTTCCAGGAGGCACAAGCAGCTTACTGGGCGTGACGACTGATCTTCCTGCTAGTGCCAGCTTGTCGTTCCTGCTGGAGCAGTCGATCGAGGTCCATCTGCAGCCCTCCACTCCTTTCCTCCGCTTCCCCATCGCCTTGGTCGTGACTGTACTGCATGCTGGCCATGTTCCCTTCTTATTTATACGAGACTTATTTATACTGATGCTTGCGGCATAAGGGAACGTTTCAGATCGACGATTAGTGAGCGTTCCAGTTCTACTGGGCTCTACAACTGCACCAGCGACGTGCAGTCTGTGCTTATGCTCTGTGCGTGGCAGATGCAACGCTCTGAGCAAGCTACACTGCCCCCGACGGCTCGCGTCGAGGGGTTGTGTTTCGGCCCATCAGAGTGTGCGTATCGAGTTGCATTGTGCACGACTAGTAACGCACGCTGCATTGCACTGATACCGCTGCGTGTCGGAGTGGCTGTTGCAGAAGAGCCCGGGATACTTGGCCATGGACGCTGTCAGTGCCCACGGATCCACATCTTTTTCCTTTATTTTTGACGACAACCACCGACACAGCACAATGGCCGTAAGCTGGATCACAAGATCACAGGGCGGCGCCGTATAAATAACAATGGGCGTTCTTCTGCTGCGAGGCAAGGTGGGCCCCCACCTGGCACTGATTTTTGGCCGAAGCCACGGTACAGCCCGAAACCGGAGCTGTTATACCGTCAGCGAACATCAGCGATCTTAATCAAGGCGTTTCTTAATCGATGCAACCGACACAATGTCTCAATCATTTGCTAAATCATATGTACGCGCACGTAGTAATCTACGTATGGATTCAATCACTGATCCCGCCTCCGGTTAGCTTGCCTTGCGTGGATCAAATTTTTCGACGTAATCGAAATAAAAACAAAATCAACGATCATTTTCCAACTGAACTCACAATGCGCACTGTACACACTACAGAGGGACGCTGCACGCCAGGCGCGTGCTCAGACACGAACATTGATCCCGACAACTAGCGTGTGTGGCACACGTGTCATACTAGGTAATTAATCAATCAATTCACTGGCGCAAGAATGCTTCACGAAGCTTGCCATGTCGTCCCCTGTTCAGTAGTGCGTGCCTGGAGCTTGTAGTAGCTGAGAACGCCGACCAGGTCCTGTTTCGCCTGCTCGGCAATCTCCAGGGGCAGGGAGTCGAGGGCGGAGCCCACGTAGCCTCCTAGAAAAGAAAAAAAAAGGCGCGTCGTCGACACGCACGCGCAATCTCGGCTCGCTCGGCCCGCAACCACCCACTGGGCCCTCGGGGGAGTGGGGGGGGGGGGTAATTAGCCTTCCAGCGGGGGGCGGACCGAAAATTGTGGGTAGAGTCTAAAGCGCCAAAAAGAGTCAATCAGTCAAAATGGTCAAAAAATACGGTGTAAACAGCCCCATTTTAGTGTCTTAT
>JASAMY010001570.1:0-15054 GCA_030248085.1 Paralinhomoeus sp. GSCO2_6 | reverse complement strand
CCCTAGGGGGGGGGGGGCTGATTATAGAGTTTACGGTATTCCATTTACTAATCAGAACAAACAATCGCTTTCAACAATCGATTCAAGCGCGATCGCGCACTTCTTCGTGTCTCGAGGGGCAGACAATGGCGGTGTAGCGGTTGACGGAGATCAGCGTGACGCCCAGCACTTGTGTGATGCCTTGCTGCACAGCCAGTAACATGGACAGTCGCGCCGCCCACTGAAACAGCAGTTGCTCTTGCGTTCGGTACCTGCAGGGTTATTTGCAGCGCTATGTATATGTACAGGGTGTCCCAGCCTCGACTTCCCCTCTTTGTTCAAGTGTATCTCAGGGATGGGTGATGCGATTTCGATGAAATTTTAAACGGTTGTACTAATCAGTCAAACTTAGATATTCTCCAATTTTCAGTGAAATCCATAGCGTTCCTCAAAAGTTGTGCGCAAAACAATTTTGTATACGGCTGTATACGGCTCAAGCTTCTGATTGAGCAAGCCTGGAACGAGATTGCCACATTTCCCGATCTGGACGCAATTATGTGGAACAGGACGGTGCCTCTGCCCACTTTCATCGCGACGTTCGTCAATTTTTGGACGACAGATTTCCAGACAGATGGATCGGTCGCAGGGGGCCCATTGACTGGCCTCCGCGGTCGCCTGACCTCACTCCTTGCGATTTCTCGGTTTGGGGAATTCTGAAGGAAGTCGTTTACGCTCAAGAGTGCAAGACTGTTGCCGAACTGAAGGAGTCCATCGAAAACGCGTCAGAGCACTTAGATGCTGAGCTCTGCTCGAAAATCTGCAGATCGGTGATCAAACGTTGCGAAAAATGCGTTGATGTCGATGGCGGTCTTTTTGAAAACTGAAACCGCGTTCGATTTCACTGAAAATTGGAGAATATCTAAGTTTGACTGATTACTACAACCGCTTAAAATTTCATCGAAATCGCATAACCCATCCCTGAGATACACTTATGGCCGGACTATCTGGTGGGCCGGGCTGGGCCGAGATCTTCAGGTCCATGCTCATCCCTAATGTACGCACGCACGGGAGTGCATGTACGCACGCACGGGAGTGCGCGCACGCACGCACGCACGCACGCACGCACGCACGCACGCACGTACGCACGCACGCACGCACGCACGCACGCACGTACACGCACTCACGTACATGCACGCACGCATGCACGCGCGCACGCACGCACGGGAGAGCACGCACGTGCACGTATTGCACGCACGTGCACGCACGCACGAGAGTGCACGCACGTGCACGCACGCACGCACGCACGCACGCACGCACGCACGCACTCACGCACGCACGCACGCATGCACGCATGTACACGCACGCACGTACATGCACGGACGCACGCACACACGCGTGTACGCACGCACAGGAGTGCACGCACGTGCACATATGCACGCACGTGCACGCACGCACGGGAGTGCACGCACGCACGCACGCACGGGATTGCACGCACGCATGGGAGTGCACGCATGCACGCACGCACTTTCGCACGCACGCACGCACGCACGCACGCACGCACGCACGCACGCACGCACGCACGCACGCACGCACGCACGCACGCACGCACGCACGCACGCACGCACGCACGCACGCACGCACGCATGCACGCATGTACACGCACGCACGTACATGCACGGACGCACGCACGCACGCGTGTACGCACGCACAGGAGAGCACGCACCTGCACATATGCACGCACGTGCACGCACGCACGGGAGTGCACGCACGCACGCACGCACGGGATTGCACGCACGCATGGGAGTGCACGCACGCACGCACGCACTTTCGCACGCACGCACGCAAGCACGCACGCACGCACGCACATACACACACACGCACGCACGCATGCACGCGCGCGCGCACGCACGCACAGAGGAGCACAGAATTTGGGCCGGTTTCTGTCAACGGGGTGCACGCCTTCACGATCAACAGAGGAACACAGAATTTGGGCCAATCTCTGTCAATGGGGTGCACGCCCTCACGATAAAAAGAGGAACTCAGATTTTGTGCCAGTTTCTGTCAACAGGGTGGGTGCTCGCCCTCACGATAAAAAGAGGAACTCAGAATTTGGGCCAATTTCTGTCAACGGGGTGCACGCCCTCACGATAAAAAGAGGAACTCAGAATTTGGGCCAGTTTCTGTCAACGGGGTGCACGCCCCCATGGACAAAGGGGGAGCATGGAGTTTGGGTCCCTCAATGCTGACAACTGTCCTAAGGAACATTCGCCCACACAAGTAAAAGACAAAGCTATGCATATCCTTGCGCATTATCATTACTTCGACATCATATGCAAAATCAATTGCTTCGTGCCTTAATGTATATGCATGGCGGCCGAAGGCCGCGCGCGCCTCTAGTTCCTTGAAAGTCACAGCTCAAAAATTGTAGCGTGCAAAAGAGGATTTGTGCGATTTAGAAACCCATCAAGCGCAAATTCGGGCTTTGGACGCTTCTTAATCACACGGTGACCACTCAAACGGCTGCGCGACCTGGAGGTCAGCAATCCGTTCATTTTCTGTTGGTTAAAGTGTATGTGATTTTCCCTGCGTAAATGCTGTACTCATCTTTTTTTGTTTGAAGAACCTGGCTAGAACGGATTGATTTTGCAGAAAGCAACGCGGTTCTCTACACGCTGAAAATCTGCCGAGAAGCTAGCGCAAGCGAGTGGTTGGTCAGCGCGCACTGCGTCGCGACGCTGATTCTCTCCTCTCTATGCGCCTTCTCCACCAGCAGCAACGTCGCTGTGTCCGCTCAGCTCTGCTGTCTGCTGCAGTTGGGTGTCGTTCTCTGGGAATCTTTATGGGAATCTACCAACTCCTTTCTTGGTAATGCAGCCCTCTCGTGAACGAACGATTGACGCCAGCAAAGACAGTGACATTTCAGTGGCGTGGGCAGTTGCGTGGACATGCATGGTTCTTCTACTGAAGCTGGCCGCTTTGCTGGTGATGGAACGGAGGTGGCTATTTGTTAACCGAATTCCAGCGCTATTGGCTACTGCGATGCTAATAGGATTCTGTGTTGTCAACATAAGCGTTGTTTGCTTAGCTTGCATCGCTTGGTTGGCCTATCTTTAGCCGCCGTTCGTTCGTGCCAGCGTCTCCTGAAGCATAAACCCGAATTTGTGGGAGCCTCTTTTAAGGCGTGACTACTGGCCGGGAGCTGCACCGACATATCGCGTTGCTATCGCAGTTTCAAGTCGTTGCAAAGACAGAAAATGTACAGCTACATGTATGTATATTAGAGAAAGAAATGTGGGCATTCGAGCAACGTTCCGACCAAATGCGTATATCCAAACACAACAACTTCCACAGCAGAGTGAAGGTGTAGCAGGCACAAGAAGCGGTCCCGCACAGCAGGAAGGTTGCGAACACGCTGCTCATCGATTTGCAAGTTTGCAGTATTACAGCGTGAAATAATTTGGAACCCGTACCCATTTTGCTGGGTTTAGTGTGGTGAACAGCGCGGCCAGTCCCGTTCCGTTGTAGACTGCGGTGCCCACGTGAAGGCTTCTTACACGCATAAACCTTGGCTCTCATAGTAGTTCCCAGTATTTGGTTTTATTTTAGAGCGGCGCGCAGAAGGTTTTTTACATAAGCGCAATGGGCCGAAGCCGGAGCCACAGAGCCGCCCGACACCGAGGGCCGAATCAATGTGGCTTGTCGTCCATTGCACAAGGAAACTCGTGCAACACAGTGTCATGAGCGGGTTTAGAACCACCGACCTTGTGGCCGCTAGGTCGTCCCCCTATCCACTATGCTAGACGCGCGTTTTGTAACCGAAGCCGCTCACTTGTTGCCCCTAGCAAGGATCCGTTCGCTCTTGCTATTGCGGGCAGCACAGCCGTACACTGGAAGTGTCTTCGCAAGCCTGCCGCATGTCGTGTTGCCTTCTGGTTGCAGCAGCGCTGGCGTTGGGCCTCGCTCGCTCTGCGTGGGCGTTCAACGACGAAGAGTTTAAAAGGGCACTATTGAACTCGAGCTACGACAGGCGACTGCGTCCCGAGGAAGCGATGCACACGGGCGGCGGTCCGCCCAGCGACACGGGCGTTATGTTCCTACTATACACCCGGCGAATTCGAGTGGTATGGTAATAGACTAGGCACTACTACAGAACGTCATGCACAATTGACAAGCTACAATGCACTGTAATTGTCATTTGTCATTTGCATATATGGATTCACCATACACGACAATCTCGGCGTCGTGCGCACTCAATCGAGCCATCGTGCTTCGAACCATTTGCGAGTAACACGCGCATATTTCTTCAAGTGTCCACTCGAGAGCGTTTTGAAAAAAATTCAGTCGTCGACAATGTTTTGTTTCCTTGAATAGATTCCGGCGAGTGATAGATCCAAAGAACTGCATTCCAGGCCGCAATCGAATAGCCGTCGCGCGTTTAGGTCCCCGGGCGGTACTGGGACAAGGTTCCCTAGTTCCCCTCAAACTAGAAGGCAATGGTCCCTACTAGATAGCGATCGTCGGTGGGCAAGGTTCCCTAGGTGGCAATTGTCCCTACTAGTCTATAGATGGTAAGCGGCTGGGGTGGGCGAGGTTCCCTATGGGCAATGGTCCCTAGTAGATGGCGAATGATGTGCGCAAGGGAATGTTGACAAGGGGCCCTACTAGCCAGTAGATTGTAATCAGCTGTGATGGGCAAGGGGCCCTATGGGCAAGGAGCCCTATGCGACAAGGGGCCCACGGGCGGGTTGTCCTCGTCGATGACAAACTCATTGACGAGCGCGAACAGCAGATCCGAGTGACCCTTGTCCGTCATCTCCTGCAGCTGTCCGCCCTCCCGCAAAGCGCGCCAGTTGCAGGCGATGAAGCGCTTGAGACGCTGCAGCAGCGGCTGCTCGTTCATGGTCACCGAGAGCTCCAGCAGCGACACCGCCGTCTCGGCTGACACGCAACGCGACAGGCGCCGACGACACAACAACACCAGGCCGTCCACTTCGTACCTACACTAGGAACAAGATAAGGCTTCTCAATGCTATGCAAGGAGGGGTTTTGATTTGGGGAACTCACCCACCCCATTTTGACACTACCAGCCCCCTTTTGGGCCTGGGCATGATGGCGGGTAGGTTACCCCCCCCCCCCCTGAAAGCCCACGTCCTGAGGGCCACTTGAGCTGCCAGCCAGCGAAACCAACCCGGTGGCAGTGACAATTCCGTCCCATTAGGGAAGCCATCCTTCCAGGAGAGGCTGACTGGGTCTCATCTCTCACTAGCAGCGGCAAATTATGTGCGACCAGAGACAAACAAACAAACAAACCACCCTCCACTCGTATTCAACAAAATTGTATAGCCACTAGCCACCCCCAGCTTTGGTTGGTGATAGAATCAGTGCATGACAATGCACAGGGGATTACGTTCCCAGGTATTAGAGGTGCACGACAACCACAAACCCCCCCGCCCCCCCCTTGCATCAATAATCAAACCGCCTTGGTTGATGCTTGACATTGAATAGACTCTCACTTGTGTGCTAGCTTGTAGACGCCAACTAGAGTTTCTCCAGGACACTCCATGGACAGCTCGCCAGTGTAGACAAACTTTACAAACTCCTCCAAAGCGACGTTAGTGGTGTCACCAATGACGACCCTCGATGATTGGGCTTCCGTCATGCTCACTGTGAACATTTTGGCAAACACTGGAGATTTTGCGGCCAACATTGACTTGTGAACCTACAGCAACGTTTGGATGAGGTGGCCCATGCATGCATCTCATCAGTTTCAAAGATACCACGCAAAAGATCAGAGGGGGGATCAGAGAACGCGATAGAAGGTGGCATACTTAAAATAGGGTTTTCAGTGCGGTGGAAGGGGGGGTCAGCATACCTGTAACCGGGTCTGGAAGAGTGGGGGGAGGAGTAAATGGCCAAATTCTGGGGGGGGGGGGGGTGTCTGGAGCAAAAAGTGGGGGGAGTTGGCCATTCTTTGAGTTATACTTGTACTTTTTGGTTAAAAATGGGTATAAATAGGACCTAAACAGTGTTATTTAGCTGTTTTATGGTCATATAACACTGAAAAGCACTGAAATACACCAACATTTACTCACTTTTATCGTTTTAGACTGAGTGAAAATCCCTTGGAAAAATTCTGCGGGGCCCCCAACCCCCAGTTACAGGTATGGGGGTCAGAGCGTACCTGTAACTGGGCGTACCAGCCCCCCACTATTTTTCCGACACCCACCCCCAGAATTTGTAAAAAGGATTTTCTCCAAGTCTAAAACGATAAAAGTGAGTAAAAATTAATGTTTCAATACTTCTCAGTGTTATATAAAATGGTCGACTACACCACCCCCCACACTTTTCCTCCACCCCCCCCCCCCCTGACCCCACTCGCTCTGACCCAGTTACCTGCTATTCCCACAGGCATAGGATGTATCAGGGTGTACGCGTCAGCGTACAACCCTAATATGTGACCACTTCTCAATGCGGGTTTTTGAATTTTCGATCGCCTATAACTTTTGATTGCCTGAACGGATTTCGACGCGTTATGGCGCAAATGAACCGCCTTCTTCTGGGGCATCGAACGCGCCATAACGCGTTTCCTTGTTTTACTGTAAGGGGTCAATAGTTCCAAAAATGTTCCAATTTTGCGGCTTTTTTTTTCGTGCTCTCCTCCCAGTTTTTGGAGCACTGCTCGCGAACGCCGGAAGCAATCAGGATGAAACTTTGCACGTATGGGCGACCCATGGCAACAATTTGTGGTGCCAAAAGATTCTTGTCTAGACTTTGTATATCCAGAGATATTGCCGATTTTATGCTTTTTTGAAGGACCCGAAAAGTTTGTGCCCTATAGGCGCTCCAACCGTTCGTCGCAGAGCTTCGCTATAAAGGAGAAAGTTGATGGTCAGGACCTAACTTAGAAAAGTTTCAACAATTGGACCGCATTGGACGCACCGAAATACATCTCCCCATTATACCAATGATTTAAAATGGCGATATTTCGGTGTGGTTAGCTCGGATCGCTTTGAGGGCAATAATAAAGTTGATCACCAATTGGTGTGGAACATTTCATTCCTTAGTGCCAACGCGCTCCGACGCACCAAAATATGTTCACTTCCGGGAAAATCGCTATATCTCGCTGTGGGTACGTCGGATCACTTCGGCTAAAACACAAAAGTTGACCGCCTGCACGTGTAGATCATTTTGATTCTTTACATCCCTATGCTCCGACGAACCAATATGGCACTGCAGATGTGCACGCACTCACACCTTCAAATGGGCTGCTTCACAAACAACTCGATGTGGGTAGGTCGGATCATTTCGGTTCATTTCGGATCATTTCGGTTAAAACACGAAAGTTGACCGCCTAGTCATAGCGATCATTTTCATATTTTACATCACTATGCTAAAACGCAGCAATACATGTATAGCACAACTGCAAGCGCAGGCAGGCAGGCACGCACGCACATAATGTACCCCCTATGGCGCAGCACATCGTGCGCGCATGTCTGTCAGACCGGTTGCAAGTAACGCGCGGCACACTTCTTTGTCCAGGTGTACACTGTATCAGAGCGGATTTTGGATTTTTTGATCGCCTATAACTTTTGATTATCTGAACCGATTTTGGCGCGTTTCTATACGATGTGTGTCTCCTACTGCGATTGAGGGATTCCACCGGACATGCTACATTTGCTTTTTTTTGGTACGCTGGGGCATGTGTGCATTCTGGTCTGCTGCTGTATGTCTGTATGTGCGTGCGTGCGAGCGTGCGTGCGTGGGTGCGTGCGTGCGAGCGTGCGTACGTGCGGGCGCACACACAATACATGCGTGTGAGCGTTCCTGCATAGGTTTTGCGTATCAATGCTTGTCTTACGAAAAAACACTGTATTAAGGAAAAATTTGCAGGTGGCTGCAAAAAAAGGTGAATATGTGACGCTATTTTGTTAAAATCCAGTTTGAAAAAGAGGGGTATTAATCAAGGCACGCCTCAAGCCACTCACGCTTTGCAGCTGATCAACTTCAATTTGAACAACCCGTGTATAAAAACTGAACCAAACGCAGCAACACGTCACATATTTGGCATTTTTTGTGCGAGCCACCCTCATTCAGCCAAAACGCAACAGCAACCCTTTCACATCTCATCTCTCTCTCTGACAATGCATTGCCATTGGCCATTACCATGGACCTGGCACAGCCAAACTTCCTGGATAAATAATCGGCACCCTGCTAACATTTGTGACATGTAGGTTGCCACTGCAGTTAGTGATGTGTAGGTAATGCATACATACTGTACTGGCTCCATTTGTCATCCCCCTTTTGGCGTTTCATCCAATGATGACCTACAACGTTTGCATCGTGCAATGCAGCACTTTACATCTTGTGCGTGAGTGCATGCGTGCGTGCGTGCGTGTGCGTGCTTGCGCGCGTGCGTGCGTGCGTGCCTGCGTGCGTGCGAGCCTGCGCGTGCATCGTGTTCCATGTGCAAGATTATGTGGTCCTTCCTGTCTGTCTCACAACCAAGTGGCATTCTGTCATGTGGCATATGTGAATGCAGATTGTGTAGGTCCTAATAATTGCCACTGCAACTTCGTATGCACGCGAACACAAAAAAATGCCAAATATGTGACGTGTTGCTGCGTTTGGTTCAGTTTTTATACACGGGTTGTTCAAATTGAAGTTGATCAGCTGCAAAGCGTGAGTGGCTTGAGGCGTGCCTTGATTAATACCCCTCTTTTTCAAACTGGACTTTAACAAAATAGCGTCACATATTCACCTTTTTTTTGCAGCCACCTGCAAATTTTTCCTTAATTAGATTTCTCCAAATCATTTTTGCCAATTGCCAACCACAGAAAGGACCTATGTGGTGACACGCACACTAATCCACCACACACATTCAAAATGGCCACAAACTCACAGAAAACGTCTTCCTCCCACTGCCAGATCTAATGGCAAAATCGGTGTAAACTGGTTTATTGAACATCTCCATCAACTGTTCAATACTCAAAGCCAAAGCAGACTCCTCTTCCTCCACGGTGACAATGCAGACAAAAGTCAGACTGCCATCCTTCTTGAGAAACATCTGCTTCTTGTCCAACACTTGCGTATTATTGCACGTGTTGGCAGACCCCCAACCCGGCACATTCTTGGTGTAGACAGACTTCGCCCACTTCACTGCGGACGCTGTTGTACAATCGCCTTTGGAAATATTGATGGTGTATGATGCCGTCTTCTCACTACACTGACTGAAGTTCTTGCGCAGCAAAAAAAGAGTGCAAGTGTTGACGTCAGACAATTTGCTATCCCCCTTAGGATAGATCTCAAACTGCCAAGTCGCCAAATGGCCCCAATTAAACGTGTCACTAACAAAGTACTGATGTTTGACAGATCTGGCACGCATTTTGTACATTTCCCGCAGCGCACAGATACCAAACCTGTAACAGCAGAGCCGGGTCCCCACACACCCGATAGACTCCAATGTTTCCAACCCCCGCAACTACCCAATGGAAGAATTTTCCAAAGTTAATTTTTAATTGTTCAAAACGACGTAAGTGAGCATGTTTTTGAGTACTTTTCGTGCTATATGACAATAAAAACAGCTAAATAACTCCATTTAGACCGAAAAAGTACCTAATTAAGTAAAAAAATTCAGTACCCTCCCCTCCGGTTTCCGGACAGCCCCCTCCCTAAGTGCCATCCCCTCTGCCCAGACCAGATTACTGCTGGCAGGGGGGGGGGGGGTGGGTTCCCGCATCCGCCCCCCAGTATTTTTCAAACGTTTTTCAACCCGTGGTCTGGACTATGACAGTTGGGTAGCTGATTTTTCTTTCTTTTCAGTTTTTTTTTACCCTAAAACAGGTAACGCCATTTGCACCTTATTTTGATCCTTTGTTGACTAAAAACTTAAAAAGTACCAACCAAAATGGCCGAGAAGTTCCAACAGGGCCCTTCTACAAAGTCCTCCCCCTCCAAAACAACCATGGATTGACCTACATAGACCCTATTTTGGCCGGATTGTTCCCCCCCCGCCCATGTCTTACCGCCCCCCCCCCCACCATACCTGTAACCAGGGAATTGGACCTGGGGGGAAGGATCAGGCACTGGGGGGGGAGGTGAAAATATGTAGGGGGGCGTCTGGGAAGGAAAAAATGGGCACTTTTGGGTTGATTTTTGGTCAAAAAGACACTGCAAAAACCTATAATAGGTACTTTTCAGTGAAACAGTCAAACACTGTAAATAACCCAATATAGGCACTTTTTGGTCAATTTTTCCTCAAAAGCACTGTACAAAACACATTACAATTTACAGTTTTAAATTTCTGGGGGGAGTGTGGTGTGGGTAGGGTCAAAACCAGCAAGTGGGGGGAGGGACCACCCCCCCCCCCAAAAAAACCCTCGCCCACTTACAGGTATGCATGTAACCAGGTTTTCGAAGTGGGGGAGGGTCCGAGAACCTTTGGGGGGGGGGGTCTGGGCGCACGCAGATTGGAGGAGAGAGGGGGGGTAGAAGAAGGGAAAAATGTACCTAAGCAGTGAGGCACTTTTTGGTAAACAAATGCGTTAAATAGGGTCAATCTAAATCTGACCCTAAAACAGCTAAATAACGCTATAAATAGCGCTATTTAGCAAAAAACACTGAAAAGACGAAAACTACACTACCTTTTATAATTATGGACAAGTTGAAAAAACTTCAGGAAAATTCTGAGGGTCTGGGGGGGGGGGGGGTCATAGGCATACATGTAACCGGGTTTTTGAAGTGGGGGGGGGGGGTCTGAGAGACTTCTGGGGGGGCGTGGAGGGTACTCAGATTTGAAGAGGGAGGGGGTCCCAGAAGGGAAAAAAATGTTCCAAAATGGTGTCTAAATAGGCACTTTTCAGTCAAAAATAGGTCAAAAATGCCTTAAAATAGGCTATAAATAGCGTTATTTAGCTGTTTTAAGCCAAAATACACTGAGAAAGGCAAAAAGTACACTACTTTGTACAATTGTTGGCAAGTTGGAAAACTTCAGGAAAATTCTGGGGGGGTCTGGGGGGGGGGGCTGGGTAGGGGAAAAATTCTGGCTGGGGGGCGGGCAACCCCCCCGTTACATGTATGGGCATAGGTGTAACTGGGTATGGTGTAGGTAGGGGTCACCCCCCCCTCCAGCTTCGGTCAATCCTGCACTAAAAGTAGGACCACCCCCCATCTTTTGTCAATCCTGCACTGACTGCAGGTTACCCCTAAGGCCCACTTGTGTTTCTCATACTTCCCAAGGTGTTTTTCAGGCCTGTGAGCAGCATTTAATGTCCAAATGTCAAAAATTCGCCTGCGGCGCTGTATTTTACGCACCTACAGACCATTTTGGAGTCTTTTGAGCGCGTTTTCGGCCAGAAAATCACCAAATTTTGCCTGCGGCGCTGTTTTTTTTTTGCTCCAGCTGACCATTTTTAGAGTCACTGAAGCGCCTTTTTGGCCAAAAATTCACAAATTTTTGCCTGCGGCACTGTGTTTTCAGCATTCACGAAGCATTTTCTAGGTCATTACTGAGGCTGGGAAAAGAGAAATTGTATCCAATTTGGCCGTGCCGGTCACCCCCCGCGCCTTTTGAAAAATCCCAGGTTTACCCCCCCCCCCCCTCAGCTTCGATGGCCAGTTACACCTCTGGGCTGGGTAGGGCCAACATTCTGTCTCCCACCCTCCCCAGTTACATCTATGCCCCCACCACCACAGGATGGTCTCCACAGCAAATTATCTGCAAATTAAACAACGCGGTACAAAATGCAGCCCTGCTGTGAAGTGCCGGATAATCTGTGACATTCCAGGTAACGACTGCAGTGAGCAAACCTTCAGGCTCAACCGTAATTGAGCCCACTCTCTCTGCCACCTAGGAACAACAACACGTATATAGTGTGTTCTTTCAACTAAACTATTTTTTTTTAATATTTGCATTTGTTATATTTTATTATTCCAATATCAGTGGTGGTTCTAGGATTTTTCCTAAGGGGGGGGGGGCAACATTTATCCAAAAATGTTAGCTTCCCATCTGAAAGTGTCGCAAGTTTAGCGCTGTAGGCGGCATTTTTCTTGTCAACTATATGACAGCTACACCCTTTGACAGCTTTGTTCAATTATTGCAGGCAGGCACTCCACTCCCCAGCCTTAGGCAATCCTGCACGAAAAATGGATCACCCCTCCCCAAGCCAGCATTGATCCAACCTGCACTGACTGCAGCATATCCCAGATGTGGGCTCAGGTACGTCCCCATGGAATAAAACCGAGAATGTAATCTTTTGGCGGTCGAGCATCATCGGCAAAAGCTACTTTCTTGCTTAATGATCGCCATCGTTTTGCGCTACGTTGATAGGCGTGCCCAGCTCTTCTTCCATATCTTCGGCATCTTCATACCAACCGGATTTTTCTTCGGAAGATCTCATGGGGACGTACCTGAGCCCACATATGGGATACTGTAAGTCAGTAAGGTAAAATCAAATGCTGGCTCAGAAGAGGTGATCCATTTTTGCATTGCAGAACTTGCCTAAGGCTGGGAATAAAAATGCCTGCCCTGGATCAGTTGAACAAAGCTGTCAAAGGATTGTAGCTTTCATATAAGTTGACAAAAAAAATTCCGCCTGCGGCGCTAAAACTACAACACTTTTCAGATGGGAAGCTAACATTTTTGGATAAATGTTGCCCCCCCCCCTTAAGCAAAATCCTAGAACCACCACTGATATTGGAATAATAAAATATAACAAATGTAAATATTAAAAAAAAATAGTTTAGTAAAAAGAACACACTATATACATGTTTATTATTTCCCTTAGTGGCAAAGAAAAGTGGGCTTCATTGCGGTTGAGCCTGAAGGTTTGTTCACTCCGTCGTTACCTGAAATATTTCCGCAGATTAACTGGCACTTCACAGCAGGGCTGCATTTTGTACCGCGTTGTTTAATTTGCAGATAATTTGCTGTGGAGACCGTCCTGTAATCATCATGGCATAGATCGAGCTGGGGGAGGGTGGGAGACAGAATGTTGGCCCTACCCGGCCCAGAGGTGTGACTGGCCATCAAAGCTGAGGGGGGGGGGGTAAATCTGGGATTTTTCAAAAGTCGCTGGGGGTGACCTTCCCGGCCAAAATTGGATACGATTTCTCTTTTTTCCCAGCCTCACAGTAATCAACCTGGAGAATTGTTAGTGAATGCTGGAGACGCAGTGCCGCAGGCAAAAATTTGTGAATTTTTGGCCAAAAAGGCGCTTCAGTGACTCTAAAAATGGTCAGCTGGAGCAAAAAAAAAACAGCGCCGCAGGCAAAATTTGGTGATTTTCTGGCCGAAAACGCGCCGCTCGAAAGACTCCAAAATGGTCTGTAGGTGCGTAAAATACAGCGCCGCAGGCGAAATTTTGACTTTTGGACAATAAATGCTGCTCACAGGCCTGAAAAACGCCTTTGGGAAGTATGAGAAACACAATTCAGCCATAGGGGTAACCTGCAGTCAGTGCAGGATTGACTAAAGCTGGGGGGTGGTCCTACTTTCGTGCAGGATTGACCGAAGCTGAGGGGGGGCCCCGTGAACCCTACCTACACCCTACCCAGTTACACCTATGACCATACATGTAACTGGGGGGTTGCCCGCCCCCCAGCCAGAATTTTTCCCCTACCCAGCCCCCCCCCCCCCAACCCCCCCCAGAATTTTCCTGAAGTTTTCCAACTTGCCAACAATTGTACAAAGTAGGGGGGGATTTGCCTTTTTCAGTGTATTTTGGCTTAAAACAGCTAAATAACGCTATTTATAGCCTATTTAGAGGCGTTTTTGACCTATTTTTGACTGAAAAGTGCCTATTTAGACACCATTTTGGAACATTTTTTTCCCTTCTGGGACCCCCTCCCTCTTCAATCTGAGTACCCTCCACGCCCCCCCAGAAGGTCTCTCAGACCCCCCCACTTCAAAAACCCGGTTACATGTATGCCTCCTGACCCCCCCCCCCAGACCCTCAGAATTTTCCTGAAGTTTTTCAACTTGTCCATAATTATAAAAGGTAGTGTAAGTTTCGTCTTTTCAGTGTTTTTTGCTAAATAGCGCTATTTATAGCGTTATTTTCGTTGTTTTAGGGTAGATTTAGATTGACCCTATTTAACGCATTTGTTTACCAAAAAGTGCCTCACTGCTTAGGTACGTTTTTCCTTCTTATCCCCCCTTCTCTCCTCCAATCTGCGTGCGCCCCCGACCCCCCCCCCCCGAAACTAAGAACCTCCCCCACTTCGAAAACCTGGTTACATGCATACCTATTAAGTGGGCGAGAGGTTTTGGGGGGGGGGGGGTGGTCCCTCCCCCACTTGCTGGTTTTGACCCTACCCACACACACTCCCCCCAGAACTAAAACTGTAGAGTATTAATGTGTTTTGTACAGTGCTTTTTGAGGAAAAATTGACCAAAAAGTGCCTATATTGTGGGTTATTTACAGTGTTTGACTGTTTCACTGTGAAAAGTACCTATTATAGGTTTTTGCAGTGTCTTTTTGACCAAAAATCAACCCAAAGGCTCCCATTTTTAGCTTCCCAGACGCCCCCCTACATCCTTTCACCCCCCCCCCCAGTGCCTGATCCTTCCCCCACATCCAATTCCCTGGGTTACAGGTATGGGCGGGGGCGTGAGCGTGGTGGTCGCCCGGCGGGGGGGCGCGCCCCCCTCCGGCCAAAATAGGGTCTTATCGTAGGTCAAATTGTAATACATTTTTGTTTTGGAGGGGGAGGACTTTGTAGAAGGGCCCTGTTGAAACTTTCCTCGGCCATTTTGGTTGGCGATACTTTTTAAGTTTTTAGTGAAAACAAAAGGATCAAAATAAGGTGCAAGTGGCATTACCCTGTTTTAGGGTAAAAAAAAACTGAAAAGAAAGAAAAATCAGCTCTGCCCAACTGTCATAGTCCAGACCGGCGGGTTTGAAAAACGTTACAAATTGCTGGGGGGCAGATGGGGGGACCCACCCCCGGCCGCTGCCAGCAGGGGTAATCTGAGGGTCTGGGCAGAGGGGGAAGCGGTTAGGGGGGGGGTGTCCCGGAGCCCGGAGGGGGGGTACTGAGGGGGGGGCTTAATTAGGTACTTTTTCGGTTTAAATGGAG
>JASAMY010003138.1:0-15071 GCA_030248085.1 Paralinhomoeus sp. GSCO2_6 | reverse complement strand
TAGTAATATAGATGGCGTACAGTGCTGGATAGTTGCGAGCTCAAACGATTTAGTTTGTAAAATCTGCCCAAAGAGCGACATCTGATTTGGAGCGCTATAACTCTCGGAATCCACAACCGAATTCACCGATTCCCTTTTCAGTCAAAATCCCAAGGTCTTGAGTATGAGTGTTACAAATTTCTTAACGATCCGACAAAGTAAACAAAAGTTATTCAAAAAAGAAATGTGATTATTTTAGAAAAACACCCTTTCGGTAAGGCGCTGTCGGTAAGGAGTGGTGCTGGTGGCACGTAGTCGCGCTTGACGCACCGACTCAGATATCGCACGACGACGATGACAAAACTTAAAATGCACATTATGCAATACAACGCAATGCAATACAATAATACATCATGCATCATCATCATCATGCAACTCAAGTACAGTCAGCGACACACATCTTGCACATGCACGAGTACTGAAGAAGTAACATTTTGATAAGAATAGCAAAAGCAATGAAGCACCTAGAATTATCAAAAGGATTATAGGTAACTTTTATTTAACATTAATCGGCATCATTTTTTGCGCGGGCTTTTTTGCTTGAAATGTTTCTTTCCGTGAACAACATACATACCGGTATGTGCGTGCGAATGTTTACTGCTTACTGATATGCAATTGCAGACATGCTACAATTGAAAAGGCAAATGATGTCGTTTAAAGCCAACAGTCGGAGGTTCGTTGGTGACATCGCTAGACATACAAATCTCACCTCGTTCCACAAGTATCACAAAAATCCTACCCCACACCTGCCTGGGGGGGGGGGGGAGAGGTGGAGTTACAGTGTACCCTGGTGCCTGGTGGTCAAGCTGGTAAATGTGCGTGCGTTCGGGTGCACAATGTGTATGTTCCGTTTACATTAATCCATTATAGACTGCCAATAAAAGGAAACAAGAAGAGCGCTTTTACGCGAGAACCCTCTTGACACGCTCAAAGGGGGGCTCAACAATAGGAGGTGGGTCCCACAGGGAGGAATTAGAAGGGGACAATTGGCAACATCCGATGCGTACACAACTGCGTGCGTGCGTGCGTGCGTGCGTGCGTGCGTGCGTGCGTGCGTGCGTGCGTGCGTGCGTGCGTGCGTGCGTGCGTGCGTGCGTGCGTGCGTGCGTGCGTGCGTGCGTGCGTGCGTGCGTGCGTGCGTGCGAACTATTGCGTATGTAATAGCGAGGCACATTAGCAGCAGTACTCTCTCAGTCTCTCTAACTCTCACTCCAGACTGTTTGTCAACCCCTCAAGCGGAGTGGTCTCGCGGTGCCGCGACGTTCAAAGTGGATTAACGCTTAGCCGCTTCTCAAACCGCCAATGGATGAGCAGCAATGTGCCAAACTTCCGTCGATTGTTCTTTTGGTGTTCGTTTGTAAACTGCCATTAATACTGCCAAACTGCCAAAAACAAATTTCGTTCGAGGTTCAGAACTGCAGTGTCTTGACGACTTTAATTTTCCAAAAGTTGTAGTATACCGTATGATCTTGTTTCTTGTTTAGTGACAGTGTACCTATTGTAAGTCAGTCGAGTCGATTTCGTTCTTGTATACCTCACCACACCTCGGCG
Organism: Paralinhomoeus sp. GSCO2_6; assembly: GCA_030248085.1. Taxonomy (NCBI): domain Eukaryota; kingdom Metazoa; phylum Nematoda; class Chromadorea; order Monhysterida; family Linhomoeidae; genus Paralinhomoeus; species Paralinhomoeus sp. GSCO2_6. Next base: position 13,481 of record JASAMY010003138.1, on the reverse strand, counting down.
CGAGGTGAGTGAGCCTCCCGACCGGTGTGGTGACGCGCTCTCTGGGTCACTGATCGTTTTCCCATGGCTGTCAGCGGCGCGTGTGCGATTATTGACAGAATATGACGGACGGCGGCGTCGTGCCTCAAAGCGCAAGCGCCGCCCGCCGCCGCCGCGTGGGGGCAAACAAAGCGATCGGCGCTGGGATTTGTCAATTCGGCGCAGCCGTCGCCGCCGCCACCGCCGCGCCTCTTTCGCGCCCGTGAGCGCGCGCGCCATTCAATCGCGCAATTCGTGGAATTCCACTGAATAAAGCGCGCGGCGCGACTGGTCGAGGGCTCTCGACAGTAATCGCGAGGGCGCGACACGCAATCGACCGCTCTTGGACGCAACCAAAGTATACTGTATTGTGTGAATCTTGCTCCTTCCTGCCTTACAAACATGGAATGCGGATGAGTTGTGAGTGTTTAATTCGAAAGCTAGTAATTACCGTACAGTGTAGCTCGACCAGCAGAGGCGTGGGAAAACGGAGGGGCTGAAGACAGGCAAACAACTGCGGGTCCGGTTGTTTGTGGACGCTGCTGACAGTCAACTGACCCGCTCGCTACAGGCTGATGCATCGGTCTCCGCTTGCCCCCTCACGCAGACTTCTGTGCGTTCGCGACACAACACACACGCGCACCCAGCCCAAACAGAAGGCAGCACGCGTGTCGGCTTACACGCTCTCTGTGTAGACCTCGCGCCGTCGCGACGATTCCTAAGCCAATTCCGGCCAATCAAGAAGCGATTCCAGTGATTTATTGGACGTGTCGGTGTCCCGTCGCGATGACGCACTTGACACCACGACCACTGACAGAGGCGCATGCGTCGCCGCGTTTTGTTCGCAGCTGCGACCGCCCGCGGCGCTAATCGCGGGCTCGTTCACAAGGAGGGGGGGGGGGGGGGTGAGAGCGCACAATGCCCCCCCCCCCTCTCTGGAGTCCTGTCAGTCGTTGTCCACGCGCCGTTCATTGTCTTTGCATGCATGGGTGGGAACAGCTCCCACTACAACCGCGCCCCATCCAACATTGGGGCCTAAACGGACTATTTCACGCCGCAACGCGTTTATTGGCCGACTTGCAAACAACCCTCGCCTTTTGCACCGCACTATCTTGGGCAAAGTTAAGGGATTGAATGTTAAATGGCGCCTCCGGACACGTGAATGTCACATATTTGCTGTTGGACGAATCATGTAGATGTGGTGCAACATTTGTGAGATACATTCATGCGCGACTTAATTGACAAATTGTAATCACTCACTTTTTCCAATTTTGGCTACTGTACCATTTTTCGAAATCATCCATTTATTGTGTTTTATGCTCGCTATGCATGGACCCCCTGCACTCGTACCACGCGTACCATATACCTAGTTTTGCGAATCTCTAGACATTGAAAAACGGTAGCAATGGCGGATCCAGGGTGGGGGAAAGGGGGGGGGGGGTGGTGAAAAAGGGAACGGCTGGGCCGTGGGAGAAAAGACGTCCTAGCGAGCCTACTTTTCCGCATAAAAATCGTATAGGTGGTCGAAAATCGCAACAACTTTCGTCTGCGGGCCGATTTCATGTATGTATTACTTGTCAATAATGATCGATTGGGTGTTCAAAACATTGCCGACATGTCCCAGCATCTGTGAAATTCAACAGGGTTCCCCCTTCTACTAAATTCTTTCTTTCTCCAAAAAAAAACTTTCTGGATCCGCCAGTGTACTGTAGCGTTTCATAAGAACTGAGGCTCGCACGCAATGCGACGCTGCTAATCCATCACCATTGAACCACTCAACTGACCATTACGCAGTTTATACGAAAGTGTGTTTGCACGTGTCTCGTGACAGGTGCGCAGTTACCATAGCTGGACGGCAGCTGAGTATACCTGTTCGACACCTGTGTGTGCTTAAACGTGCGTGTGCGTGTGTGTCAAATATCTACCACAATTTTTTCCCACCCACCATCAGTCGCCCGGTTGCGCTTGTTGTCAAGCGTCGTCGCCCGCTGGGCGATTAACACATGGAGTTCGTCAGTCACTTGTCGAAGAAGGGGGGGGGGCGTCTTGAGGGGTGGGGGTGGGGAGGCCGGGGAAGCGAGAAAAGCTGGCAAGCTCTTTTAGGGGGCTTCGAGCAGCTTGAGGAACGTCCAACAACGCTCGGGAGCTTTCCAATTAAGCGGTCAAGCGGCTTGGAGTGCCAGTGCCCGCACGTCTCTTGCTTCGCCTCAGCTGCTGTCATGCACTTGAAATGGGCGAGTGACCGGAGGAGGGAGGGGGAGGGGGCGAGGAGGGAGGGGTCCCCACCTATGTACCGGTGACTCGCCGTCAGCCACAGCCGTCGCTCGCTGAGGCATTCCTCTGACCGACGCGACAGTTTGCTTGCGCGTCGCCGTCGCCGCTTTGTCACTCGAATGCTGCGGCGACTGATTGGCCGCTTCTCTTCATTCCATTCCAATGCAATACCTCTTCCCTTCTGGTGTGTAAAGAGACGGCCGCCAGCGAAGAAAAGGACAACTCGACAACAACGACAAGGAATGGCAAATGGCGTGCTTGTGTACAAATATCTATATGTCCTGCCACACACCGAACTGCTGGATAGGTTGGAATGGCAGTCCCTGTGGCGTCGTCGCGCGCAAATACTTTACTTGTCGCTATTCTACAAATTGTACTGGCGGATGCATTACCTTCCCGATGGCTATCTCATTTACTCTGAGAATCGTCGCAGTCGCCGATTGTCAAATGTACATGCTGTCGAACTTGTGGCGCGTACAGTCGCGGTTCAAATTCTTGTATACCGCTACGTCAGCTTGGAATCTCCTTCCAGATGAGATTGTGACTTTTAGTTCTTTTAGATAGAGATGGAACTTCGTAATCTCTACCTCAAAAGTGATTAATTGTTGGCATTTCTAGAGCGTAGAAACTTGTTTAGGGATGCGAGTGTGGTGATCGGAGGCTTGCAGTTTGTACAGTTTTATTGCTATCGCAGTGCCATTGTCGTCCTTGGACTTTCCCAAATGCTTCGCGTTGTCTACGTCCCTTGGGATGTGTTGGGATTGGCCAAATAAAACCGAACCGAACAGAACCGAAGGTACGATATTGCGTCTGAGCGAGAGCGATTGCCTAAAATGGTCACATTGAAACCTTTTGCTGCCGTCCTCTATACATGATCTGTGCTCTTGAAGAGCGAGGAAATATGTACTCCTTTTGGTCAGTTGGGCAGCGCCCAGACGTCGTTTATGTTCGCGTTGCCCAGAGCGTCCTCGGCACTGGATGCTTCTTTCTGCAACTTGTGGAGCTGCCGACAAGCAGCGGTGGCGTCCGAGCTAGAGCTGCAAACCGAAAAAATTTTCGGTTCGGTAACGGTTCGGTAATTACCGAAAAATAATTTTCGGTAAATTTCGGTAACGGTAATTACCGAAATCTCAACATCGGTTTTCGGTAATTTTCGGTAATCTCTAAACTACATACATACCAGTCCCTGCTCAAACGCAGTAAGAAGAGAATAGAGCCAATTAAAGTGTCGTTGAAGTGCTGGTGCATATGGTCAGACAGTATGGTATGTAGTACACTTGTTTTTCAACAAGAAAGAGTCACTCCCAATTCCCCATATAGCCATTTGACCGCTTGAGTGTGTCTTCTGTATAGAATGCGGTATGGTTTCCTATCCGAACATGATGCAAGAATGTTTTGAGTATGATGATGGGGTCGCCTTGTTGGCATTGGCATTAATTAAAAATTAGTCTTGCACATAACAAGCGAATGCATCGTTCTTCAGCTACCGTTTTCTCTCGTTTTGCATGCGTGTGCGTGCGTACGTGGTGCGTGCTTGGGTAGGATGGGTCTGAGCTGACAGAGCGACTGCATCCCTCCCTACCTTCCCACCACGCAAGACATACAAATGCAATCAACCAACATCAACCAACAACCAAAGTGCATGCACCATTGCGTCCCAATTTAGCCTGTGCTACGGCTTGCATTCTGTGAATTTGAGAGCCAAACACTCGAAATGAATCAAAAATAACATTACCGAAAATTACCGAAATTTACCGAAAAAATAGGATCGGTAATTTTCGGTTTCGGTAATTACCGAATTTTGAAAATCGGTAATTTTCGGTTTTGGTAATTACCGTTACCGAAAAAAGATCGGTAATTTACCGAAAATCGGTAATTATCGACTTCGGTTTACAGCTCTAGTCCGAGCGGCGGCAGCGGCGGCGGCAGGAGTGCACCCTTCAGTGCGACGCGACGGCGTTCTTCGAGTCAATCAGTCGGCGCGGACGCGTTTGTCGCTCCGCAATCGGATTTCCACTGATTGGCCGCTATCCTCCCCATCCCTCCCAGCTGCTCTTTCTCTGCCACACCCTCCCTTTCAAAGCGCAAACGCAGCCGCCCCCAACAAGAGACACTTCTTCCTCGACGACTGACGAGCGGCACTAAAGGGCGTTCAATCAATAGGAAAGGAGAGAAACTGTGGTCGGCAAGTTGCACTACTGCTCTGATAGCGGCGGTCTCGCTTTTTTCAGTTGACAGACACCAGCACGCACGCACGCACGCACGCACGTCCAAGGGAAAGTGGCAGAAGCCAATCATCGGATTGTCGACGCGGCGCAGACGACAGACGGCCACTTCAAACTCAATTAGGCTCGACGCCGAGCGGACTGCCGGCCGTCCCTCCGCGCCTTCTCGTTGACTACGGTAGCGGAGGACCCTTCTGCGTCGCTCGCTGCCCCCCCCCCCTCCGCCCTCCTCTGAGGAGAGAGTGGGAAGCGCCCTACAGAAGCAGCGCTGTTGTCGGCCCCGGGTGCGCTGTGAGTAGCACTGCAGGGTGCTTTGAGGCCGGTAAGAAGGCTTTAGGCTCCACTCCACAGCGTTTGACCGACAATACAGTTCGTAATCGACGCACTGAAGTGCAATACAAAACACAGCAAGTCTGATCGTCAGTGCATGAGCGCAAGAAGCACTGCAATAAATGATGCAGACTCGATTAATGGTTGAGTGGTTGACGCGTATCTAACACTCCATTGAACTGTCTCTCTTTCTCTTGGCATTTGAAAATTCGTATACGCTATCACTCAAAGTGTTTTTTGGTGCCTGCGCTGCACGCCGCAGGTCCACATCATGTCGGTTTCTACACTACCGTACTTCAAGAGCACCACACCAATTGTTTCTAGGCGCCCCCAATCGATTCACTGAGCGCCTGACGATGGCGACGACGATTGTGCACTTCACTCGAGTGGCGGCGACTCTTTTGCTCTGCAGCTGCCGCTGCTGCCCTCCCTCCACTCCCCTCCCTACCTCCCACCACTGCACCCCCCCCCCCTCCCCCACAATGCAGCTGCAATTGGGGGCTCGTCACACGGTCGACGACGGGGCGAGAAAGGGACACATGGGGAACAATGTACCCACGGCGCTATTCACGCCTTCATCTCCCTACCCCTCTCCCAAACGCCTCTCCTTTGTCTCCACAAACCGCCAGCGTGTCCCCTCGTGTACCCTCCTTTCAACTCGTCTAATCGTACTAGCGTCGCGTGTCTTTCATGCCTCATGCCCCCCCCCCCCCGCAGCCGACGCGCGCGCGCGCGATTTGCGCGGCAGTCTATTGACACTGCAATTACAGTGCATTTACAAGGCGCTGTCAGTAAGGAGCGGCGGTGAACGCGGTATAGCCCTCACGCTTGACGCACCGATTCGGATCTCGGGCGACGGACACACGACGATGACAGAACTTTGCACATCACGCAATACAACGCAATGCAGTGCAATTACGTCATGCATAGTCATCATCATGTAACTCAAGTACAGTCAGCGACACACATCTTGTGCATGCATGAGTACTGGAGAAGTAAGATCAACAACAAGAATAGCAATAGCAGCGCATCGCCAAGAATCAGCGAGTACAGATTACAACTTTCGTTTAATATTAATCGGCAACATTTTTTGAGCGGGTTCCTTTGCTTGCAATGTTTGTTTCCGTGTACAACATGCAGTGCGAATGTTTGCTGCTTACTGATATACAATTGCAGACATGCTACAATTGAAAAGCCAAATGACACCGCTAGTTAAAGCCAACAGTCGGAGCTTCGTTGGTGACATCGCTAGACATACAACTCCCACCTCGTTCCCCAAGTATCACAAAGAATCCTACTCCCACACCTGCCTGGGGGGCGGGCAGGTGGAGTTACAGTGTACCCTTGGTGGTCAAGCTGGTACGTGTTCGGGTGCACAATGCGTCTGTTCCGTATACATTAATCCATTATAGACTGTCAATAAAAGGAAACAAGAAGAGCGCTTTTACGCGAGACCGTCTTCACAAAGGGGGGCTCAACAATAGGAGGTGGGGGGGGGGCCCCACAGGAAGGAATTAGAAGGAGACAATTGGCAACATCCGGTGCGTACGCAAATGCGTGCGTGCGTGCGTGCGTGCGTGCGTGCGTGCGTGCGTGCGTGCGTGCGTGCGTGCGTGCGTGCGGGCGTGCGTGCGTGCGTGCGTGCGTGCGTGCGTGCGTGCGTGCGTGCGTGCGTGCGTGCGTGCGTGCGTGCGTGCGTGCGGGCGTGCGTGCGTGCGTGCGTGCGTGCGTGCGTGCGTGCGTGCGTGCGTGCGTGCGTGCGTGCGTCCGTTCTCTTCTAGATCTTCTCTCCTGTAGATCCAAACTGTTTTCCGACCGCTGTAATGGGCTTAGCCGCCTCTCAGACGGCAAGGCGAACCGACAAAACGAAATCAGTGAAACAGTTTGTTTGTCCTTTAAGTGTTGTTTTGTAATCGGCGGTCCGTTGCCATAAACGCGCAACAAAGTTCCCGCGAGAAAGATTGCACCTGCTATTACAGTACTGCAGGCAGGCTCGCGTGCATTTGTCAGTCACTTGAAGGAGGCTGCTTTTGAGAAAACAAACAAGCCGACATTGACCAACGTTCTAAATATCGAGCGCGGCAGAGCCGTTAAACAATTTGTTTGTATATCTATTTGTTTGCGCTTCAATACACGTCATCACATCATACGCCATATGTACACGGTACATACACGTACATCATTGGTATTCATACGGTGCGCATCATCATATATATAAGTGGAAGTATACGAAAGCGGAGCATGAAGCAACCCTAAACGACACCTAAAAGTGATTTTATATCAATTACTAACAATACTCAAAAATGTGACGCTCAACATACTGTCGTCGCGAGAGACATCTCGTTCACTTTGTACAACTTTTGCAACCTCAGTTTATGCAACTCAACCATGTGCCTGTAAAAGTGTAGTAAATGTTCTTGAGTCTTTACTAAACACACCCACGTGCAATTAGTTGCAGTTCCTCCTATTCGAAATTCGTTCTTGTCTCCCTGCCCTCCCGAAGCAGGATGAGTGAGGAGAGCCGTCGCCGACCCGTCTGGTGTGGTGACGCGCCCTGTGGGTCACTGATCGTTTTCCCATGGCTGTCAGCAGCGCGCGTGCGATTATTGACAGAATATGACGAACGGCGGCGGCGTCGATCCTCAAAGCGCGCGCGCCGACGGCCGCCGCCTCGTGGGGGGGGGGGGGGGGGGCAAACAAAGCGATCGGCGCTGGGATTTGTCAATTCAGCGCAGCCGCCTCTTTCGCGCCCCGTGCGCGCGCGCGCCATTGAATCGCGCAATTCGTGGAATTCCACTGAATAAAGCGCGCGGCGCGACTGGTCGAGGGCTCTCGACAGTAGTCGCGAGGGCGCGACACGCAATCGACCGCTCTTGGACGCAACCAAAGTATACTGTATTGTGTGAATCTTGCTCCTTTTTGACAAAAACATGGAATGCGGATGAGTTGTGAGCGTGTAATTTGAAAGCTAATTACCGTATGACTCGACCAGCAGAGGCGTGGGAAAACGGAGGGGCTGGCGACAGGCAAACAACTGCGGGTCCGGCTGTTTGTGGACGCTGCTGACAGTCAACTGACCCGCTTGCTGCAGGCTGATGCATCGGTCTCTGCGTGCCCCCGCCCCGACTTCTGTGCATTCGCGACACAACACACACACACACACACACACACACACACACACACACACACACACACACACACACACACCCAACCCAGACAGAGGACAACACGCGTGTCGGCTTACACGCTCTCTGTGTAGACTTCGCGCCGGCGCGACGATTCCTAAGGCAATTCCGGCCAATCAAGAAGCGATTTCCAGTGATTTATTGGACGTGTCCATGTCCCGTCGCGATGACGCACTTGACACCACGACCACTGACAGAGGCGCATGCGTCGCCGCGTTTTGTTCGCAGCTGCGACCGCCCGCGGCGCTAATCGCGGGCTCGTTCACAAGGAGGGGGGGGGGGGGGTGAGGAGAGGGACAATGCCCCCCCCCTCTCTGGAGTCCTGTCAGTCGTTGTCCACGCGCCGCTCATTGTCTTTGCATGCATGGGTGGGAACAGCTCCCCTACAACCCTCCCCCCCCCCCAATCCAACCGTGGCGCCTAAACGCGTTTATTGGCCGACTTGCAAACAACCCTCGTCTTTTGCACCGCACTATCTTGGGCAAAGTTAAGGGATTGAATGTTAAATGGCGCCTCCGGACACGTGAATGTCACATATTTGCTGTTCGACGAATCATGTATATGTGGTGTAGAGTTGGGAAAAATACGTTTTGACTTTGGACCGACGTATTTTTTTAAAAAAATACGGTATTTTTTTAAAAAACTACGTATCTTTTGTATTTTTTTAGAGTACGTATGTACATGTACCATGCATCATAGTAAGCCATCAGCGACCTGTCTACAGCTTAGAAATCGGTACATAAAGTTGGTCGAACGCTGTAAAACTGCGCAAGCACGCAAGTGGACGTGTAAAGGTGTGTGTGTGTGCGTACGTGTGGGTGTGTGGGTGAGTGGGTCGTAAGCGGAGTAATGCGCTACCCGGAGATTATGGCGTCCATCAAAGTCAGCAATGGGAGCACGCAGCAAACAAAGAACGCGACGCAGGGCGCGACGCAGAGATGAGATTGAGGGCGCGTAGAGGAGCTAGCAATAGCAAAAAATCTAGCAGAACCAATTGTTGGTCTGCGTCTGCTGCGTCCGAAACCTACCGTAAGCGAAATCTAAGCGTCGTAAGAATAGGTATGTGATGTAAAGCAAATCGTCTTGTGGTAAGTCTACCCACCCACACAAGTCACATATGCTCTTCAATGTAGGGTACATTGATTAATGACAACAAATGTTTTATTATATACCAGGTTGACCCAACAAAAAACAGGCTTACGACTCCGATTTACGACAATGACCTTACGATTACGATTACGCCTGTACTTTTTAAAAATAAGATACAGGCCGCGATGTATTTTTTTAAAAAAATACGTGTATTTTTTTGAAAAAATACGTTTGAAAAAATACGCGCCCAACTCTACTGACGACCAGTCACCGGTACATAGGTGGGGACCCCTCCCTCCTCGCCCCCTCCCCCTCCCTCCTCCGGTCACTCGCCCATTTCAAGTGCATGACAGCAGCTGAAGCGAAGCAAGAGACGTGCGGGCACTGGCACTCCAAGCCGCTCGGCCGCTCAATTGGAAAGCTCCCGAGCGTTGTTGGACGTTCCTCAAGCTTCACGCAGCCCCCTAAAAGAGCTTGACAGCTTTTCTCGCTTCCCCGGCCTCCCCACCCCCACTCCTCAAGACGCCCCCCTTCTTTGACAAGTGACTGACGAACGCCATGTGTTAATCGCCCAGCGGGCGTCGACGCTTGACAAGCGCAACGGGCCGACTGTGGGTGGGTGAGAAACAATTTGGTAGATATTCAGCACACACGTATACGCACCCACAGGTGTCGAATGCATACTCTGCAGAAAGTGTACATCGCAATTGACAATGATCTGTTGTGCAGTGACCCAAATGCTGCGGTTGCGGTATTTTAAAAGTCAGGTCAGCGGTTGTTTTACCCACTTGCAGTACAAACATTGCGGTGCGTGAGATGTTTGGGAAGGGTGGGTAGTGGGTGGAGTGAGGTATAAGGAAAAATTTGTAGCGGGCTGCAAAAAAAAGAGAATATGTGACACTCTATTGTTGAAGTCCAGTTTGAAAAGAAGTGGTATTAAGGCATATACCCCCACTGATTTCTAGCCACTTCCGCATTGCAGCTGATCAACTCCACTTTGAACAAACCAAGTATGAAATCCGAACCAAGCACAGCAACAAGTCACATATTCGGCGATTTTTGTGTTCGCTTGCAATGGAAGGAAACGTGCAGCGAAAAATGCGGCAACTGGAACTGACTGACATTTACATAGATTGAGTGTGAGAAATTAGCACATGCCCCATGGAACCCCACGCACACGCACGTACGCATGCACGCACGCACTTGTGTACGCACGCACGCACGTACGCGTGCACAGACGCACGCACGCACGCATGCACGCACGCACGCACGCACGCATGGACGCAGCACTCATGCAAGCATTAGGGCACTACACAAATGTTATACAAACAGTTCATCATTGGGTGGAATGTCGGAAGGGAATGAAGCAGGATTGTAGTACGTATATGTGCCTCTCGCCTACACATCGACATCACCACAACTGACATTGCAAAAATTTTAGCAAGGGACCAATTGATTCTGCAGGAACTTTAGCTGTGTCAGGTCCATGGAAATGGGCAATGACAACGTCTGAGAGAGATGAGATATGAGTTGATGGACGTTTGCGGCATTTTGGCTTGGCTGAGTGAGATGGCTCGCACAAACATCGCCAAATATGTGACTTGTTGCTGTGCTTGGTTCGGATTTTATACTTGGTTTGTTCAAAGTGGAGTTGATCAGCTGCAATGCGGAAGTGGCTAGCAATCAGTGGGGGTATATGCCTTAATACCACTTCTTTTCAAACTGGACTTCAACAATAGAGTGTCACATATTCTCTTTTTTTTGCAGCCCCCTGCAAATTTTTCCTTAATACAGTGTTTTTTCGAAAGATGAGGGGGTTTCTGAAGTTCAACACACGCAAGCATGCACGCACGACCGCACGCTCACATGCTTGCACGCTCGCGCGCTCGCTCGCTCGCTCGCACGCACGCACGCACGCACATACGCACACACACGTTCACTGACGCAGGTTCACACACAATGTACCTGTGACTGAATCGAACAAGGCAAAATTGAAGTAAAGCAAAGTACCAACAGCCTAGCAGACATACATGCATGCATGCACATGCAGTGCTATATTGCTCCGGCAGAGCATAGTGATGTAAAGTATGGAAATGATCACCATGACTAGGCGGTCAACTTTGGTGTTTTTGCCAAAGTGATCGGACCTACCCCCATCAAGTTTTGTGCGAAGCAGCCCATTTGTTGGTGTGCGTGCGTGCGTGCACATCTGTAGTGCCATATTGGTTCGTCGGAGCATAGCGGTGTAAAGAAACAAAATGATCTATGTTTCATTCTCTCCTGTAGCTCCAGACTGTTTGTCGACCCCGGAGTGGGGTGGGTGTTGCGGTGCGCGACGTAGGTATTGTACCTCTCTCTCTCAGACGTCAAGGCGAACAGACAAAACGAAAACAATCAAACAATTTGTTTGTCCTTTAAGTGTTGTTTTGTAATCGGCGGTCCGTTGCCATGAACGCGCAACAAAGTTCCAGGGAGATAGATTGTACCGGTTGTTCTGTTTGTTCCATCTGTTTGTTTATCTATTTGTTTATCAATACACGCCATCACATCATATCATGCGCCATACACGGTACAGACATCATCATTTATTCATCATACGGTGCACAACATTACTTGTGGAAGTATACGAAAGCGGAGCAAGAAGCAACTCTAGATGACACCCAAAAGTGATTTAATGTCAAAACTAACAATACTCAAAATGCGCAAACTACTGTCGTCGTGACATCTCTCGTTCACTTTATACAACTTTTGCAACCTCAGTTTATGCAACTCAACCAGGTGCCTGTAAAAGTGTAGTAAAATGTTCTTGAGTCTTTACAAAACACGCGCGCGTGCAATTGTTACAGTTCCTCCGACTCAGGAGTCATATGCGGCCCCATCTCGCAGACATGGATCCCGGAAACTATGGAAATAAAAGTTGCCGCTTGAAATAGGGCGGTGCCTCACTGGCGTCTCGCTGGTCGTTGTCCAGCGTGTGTGTGTGTGTCGAATATCTACCAAAATTTTTTCCCACCCACCATCAGTCGCCCCGTTACACTTGTCAAGCGTCGTCGCCCGCTGGGCGATTAGCACATGGCGTTCGTTAGTCACTTGTCAAAGAAGGGGGGGGGGCGTCTTGAGAAGTTGGAGCGGAGGTCGAGGAAGAGAGAAAAGCTGTCACGCTCTTTTAGGGGGCTGCGTGAAGCTTGAGGAACGTCCAACAACGCTCGGGAGCTTTCCAATTAAGCGGCCGAGCGGCTTGGAGTGCCAGTGCCCGCACGTCTCTTGCTTCGCCTCAGCTGCTGTCATGCACTTGAAATGGGTGAGTGACCGGAGGGGGGTGGGCGATTTCGCGGTGGTCCCCACCTATATGTATGTACCGGCGACTCGTCGTCAGCCACAGCCGTCGCTCGCAGAGGCATTCCTCTGACCGACGCGACAGTTCGCTTGCGCGCCGTCGTCGCCGCTTTGTCACTCGAATGCTGCGACTCATTGGGCGCTTCTCTTCATTTCGTCCCACTGCAATACCTCTTCCCTTCTGGTGTGTAAAGAGACGGCCGCCAGCGAAGAAACGGACAACGCGACAACAACGACAAGGAATGGCATATGGCGTGCCTGTGTACAAATATCTATGTCCTGCCACACACCGAACTGCTGGATAGGTTGGAATGGCAGTCCCTGTGGCGTCGCGCGCAAATACGCTTGTCTCTTCGCAAATTCTACAAATTGTACTGGCGGAAGCATTACCTTCCCGATGGCATTCACTCTGAGAATCGTCGCAGTCGCCGATTGTCAAATGTACATGCTGTCGAACTTGTGGCGCGTACAGTCGCGGTTCAAATTCCTGTATAGCGCTACGTCAGCTTGGAATCTCCTTCCAGATGAGATTGTGACTTCTAGGTTTAGGAACTTCGTGATCTACCTCAAAAGTGATGAATTGTTGGCATTTCTAGAGCGTAGAAACTTGTTTAGGGATGCGAGTGTGGTGATCGGAGGCTTGTAGTTTGTACAGTTTTATTGCTATCGCCGTGCCCATGTCGTCCTTGGACTTTCCCCAATGCTTCGCGTTGTCTATACGTCAGTTGGGATGTGTTGGGATTGGCCAAATAAAACCAAACCGAACAGAACCGAAGGAACCGATATTGCGTCTGCTGAGCGAGAGGGATTGCCTAATATGCTCCAATTGAAACCTTTCGCTGCCGCCATCTATATGATCTGTGCTCTTGAAGAGCGAGGAAATGTGTAGTCATTTTGGTCCGATGGGCAGCGCTCAGGTGTCGTTCATGTTCTTGTTGGCCAGAGCGTCCTCGGCATTGCATGCTTCTTTCTGCAACTTGTGGAGTTGCCGACAAGCAGCGGTGGCGTCCAAGTGGCGGCAGCG
>JASAMY010001949.1:0-15100 GCA_030248085.1 Paralinhomoeus sp. GSCO2_6 | reverse complement strand
ATCTGTTAAAACTCGTATTTGCATATTGCTATAAAGATTACTGTGACTGGTTTGTATAGATTTGATGCTGATCGAACTGGACTGTAAATTAACGCAACTTTGTCGATGTACTTTCGACTACTATCTGGATGGAAGAAAACAGTAATGATCCTTGCCCGTATAGGCACAATGATACGAAAAGTACATTGTACTGAAGCGGCAAGCCTGACTGCGCCTGTACAATGTTCTTCTATACAAACTTCTGTACAAACTGGCGAATGGTACACGGAACGGGCACAAAGGATAGACTGATCTGTACACTGGTTGGTTGTCGAATCGGCGACGGTATTTATGTGCGGCGAGGGGAGGGGAGAGGGACGCTATCTCGGCGTCGTCCACTCGTGCCGCGGGTGTCCAGTCCGGTCTTGCAGCAGGCGCGCCGCCGCCGCCACTTGTCAGCTGAGCGACGCCGCTTGCGCCATGGGCAAGCCTTGAGCGCTGACGGCGGCTGGATCAGAGGGCGCAGCTGCAGTCCAGTCGGCAGGGGCTTGGTTTGGCGGCGCTTGAGGAGTAGACGCGACGCCTGGCCGCTGGAGACTGGTCGGCGGGTGGCTGGCGTCCTTGGGAAAGTTCAGCGCCGCTGGAGTCCGGAGTTGGAGAGAAGATTGCCGGAGTACGGTATGTACAAGTGTAGGGCGGCTGGTGCACGTCCTGACGTCAGTACACCTTCCCCCTTGGACGAGCTGTGTCCTCACAGCTGCAAGGTCTCTAGGGGTGTGGCCATCAGCAGAAGCCAGGGACCCAGGGGGAAGATGAAGGAGAGAAATGAATCCTCTGTTGAAAGAGTTCGCTGTATGTCGTCCTGTCTTCTCGGAGTAGTGTCCGGAGTTGTAGAATGGTCCTTGTTGCAAATTGTATGTAGTTGTGTCAGTTGGTTGGTTGAGCTGGTGAGGATGGTTGAGGATGGTTGAGGTTGGTTGAAGATGTTTGAAATTGTGGAGTGGAATGTGAGATTGAATTACCTATTGTAGCAATGAACAATGCAGGATTTATACCTGTACCGTGTGTATGTGCCAGTGGGGAGGCGGGTCAACAAAGGAGAGCGATGGGAATTCGCCACAGAGTAGTACTCAACAAGAAAACAAATCTGCACAGAAGGTGAGGATCTCAATCATTGCGTACACACAAGTACGACGCTTAAGGCTGATTCACAATTAACGGTCTTCCCATCGGTCTCGGTCTCGGTCTCGGTCTCGGTCTCGGTCTTCCCATGCCAAACAGCGAAGACCGATGCGAAGACCGAGACCGAGACCGAGCCGACGATGTTGGGAACTTTGAACATTTGCTCCGGTCTTCATCGGTCTTCATTGAACTCGTGTTGAACGCGCGCGCTACCGTAGTCACGCTTTACTATAGCCGTCACTCTCAAAGAATTTGTCGGTATTCGCATAAGGGTAAAGCGACTAGGAAATTAGCCGAAATTGAAAACAAGGAAGAGTTTACGATGCGTCGTATTCAACAGGCGGAGGCGGCGCCGTCTCCTTGGATAATTGACGACTGCTCTTATACCAAAAATCAAAAAAAAAACGGCGGCGGCATGGCTGCACGTCTCTAAAGGCACGGCGGCGGGAAAATCTGCACCGCCATTGCATACGTCAAGGTGGACGGGCCCGACGGCATTGTCCTACATTTTCTGTAAAGCGTCGGCAAAAGCGGCAGCGTCAGCGAAAGCGTCGGCAGCAGCGGCAACGGTGTCGACGGCGGCGCTGACGACAGCTCCTGTGCGCGGCGTCCGCGCCCCTGGCGGCGGCCAGAAGCGCTGGCGGCGGTCTGCGTCTGCCGCACAATGTCTGTCTGTTTGTCTGGTGGTAGTGCGTTCCCGTCGTCTACTGCGTGTGCTTTTTTTGTTTCCTATGGAAGTCGCACAAGAATGAAACAGGTCGAAAACAAGGGCCACAGTACGCTCTTTAATACGCTGACAGGCGCGCATTTAACCGAAGATCATTGAAAGACCGGAGGCAACGCGTTGTCAATTTGGCATGGGTCAAAAAGTCCGAGACCGAGACCGAGACCGATGCGAAGACCGAGACCGAGACCGAGACCGAGACCGATGGGAAGACCGTTAATTGTGAATCAGCCTTTACTGTCGGGCTGAGAACAAAGCAGAGTACAAATCGCTACAGCGTACGTCTATTGAAGCAGGCAGCGCACTGTTCAAAACATGTATGGTATGATAGAAGGTGAAGAAACACGTGGGGTCATATGAAAGGAATGTACCTACATGTATGAAAACGAAAATAGACGCCGTAGAAATTTTTACATGCGCGCACAGTCTACATAGGCGTAGGCGACGAAAGGGAAGTACAACCTATGCGCAACGCGAAAGAACGATACAGTACACCTACACAGTTCAACTAATGCGACTAACGAAGTAGTAGGCATATGAGGCGTATACGTACCTATGTGGCTCACTGTGCCTGCTGTGCAACGCGCACATACTGTCGCGTCCGCGGCCGGGCCTGCTCGCGCGGTCTCTAGAACGTCTAGACCCCGGGCGCCGAGAGCGCCTCAAAGTCCGCCACGTGTGCACGAGTCGCGAGCAAACACGCCACACACGTCGCTATCGCTACACTGCTGTCGTCCAGTCGACGCCTTCGCCTATCCGCCGAACGGGTGAAGTGTCGAGAAGATGGCTAGCGCTGAGTACGCGCACGCTCCTGCAACTCGGGTTCGCCTCTAGGGAGCCCTGTCTCCCCACGTTGGCGAGAGACGACACAACGCCTCCGCGCAACGGAACGGGCGTGACACAAACTTCTCCCCGGCAGTCGCTGTCGCCGCGCTAGCCGACGTCGCTTCGCCTGTCGCGACGCGCTGAGCCGACGCTGCTTCGCCTGTCGCAGCGCGCTGTGTAGGCTTGACTGACGCCGACGTGTCGGGGCGGCCGACAGAGGTCAAGTCAGCGGTGAGCAACCGTGTGCGCGCGGAAGTGAGAGCTCACTGGCGCTGACGTGTCGGGGCGGCCGACACTGGTTAAGGCAAGTGGCTCAGGTGCGGGTATGGGAATCGACCGTCCAACGTCGCCGCACGTCGGTCCGTCACCAGCACGTGCAACGGCGTAGAAGAGCCGCATGGTGGCTTCGCCGCGAGAGTCGTGGGGAGGGAGAAAAGAAACGGAAAACCGGGGGGGGGGGAAACTGACACGAGTGACGAACGGGTCGGGACGCGCGTCGCGCAGACGAAATTCGAGCGCAGGGAATGCGCGCAAACGCCCACACTTCAGGCGCCAACCAATCACAGGGTAGGGGCTAGGAATCGACGCGCCTCTAGCGACACCTACCGGAGCCTGGCGGAGAAACCGCAAAACGAGGCTTGAATGGCGCCACGACTACGGCAACGACTACCGTAGTCGCACAACACAACCAACACAAAGCTGGCGATGCCAGGGCCCCTTCTGTGACGTTGCCGCCGTCGCTCCCCACATTCGGTAGGTATAGCAAATGCAGACACGGAATACGCGATGAGAATACCACCATGCACTACATGTACTGAGCAATGCAATCCAAAAGGACACACACACGCGATTTACGCTATACACGCGTCGATTCTGTTGCCGCTGTGTCGCCAGCCAACGTGTCCAAAGTTGCGCATTGGCATTAGCGCAGCCAACGTCTCAGTCACGACGCCAATTGTCTGGCGCACCCACTGCACCTGATAGATCTTCTTTTGTGACAGTCTTCTGATTGTCGGGTTCTTTGACATTTGTAGCAGCCAGCATGTTGGGCACTTGTGAGAGACACAACCAGAGTGTCTGGAAGTGGCGTGCGAGTTCGCTTGTGTGGAGGCCTCGACACACTTGCAGCGAATTCTCAGCACCGCCCTTCTCTGGAGTTCTGGCTTTGATTCCACTTGTGTCAACAGTTGGGCTGGAGGGCAGCGACTCGGCTGCATTGGACCGTTGGACTGCCTTTTGTTCGAATGTGGCAGTGTCTATTTGGTTTGGAGGAGTTGGGCTGTGAAATTGGGCTGTACGATGACAGCGGCTGCCGGAAGAAGGGTTCCGGGGATAGGAACACCTGGGAACGGGTATAAGAATGCTGCAGCAAAGGAAGGGTTCTTGCCTGCGAGTCTGCACGACCAGCTGCGAAACTGAATGGAAAGACTCCACTGCAGCTCACCAGGCTCACCAAGAATGCGACGCACCCGGGAGCAGGACCAAAAGGGTAGTCAGTATCAATTGGGGCCCACTAAGCGCTATTCTTCAGCGCGTCCTCGCTCCATAATCCGCTGGACGAGCCACTAGAGCGCATAGTGCTCGCCGAGCCTTCGGCGCCATTGCCCATTTCCTCCGTTGTCATCAGATCTTATTGTGTGGTTGATATTGTGTTGGCGCTTCAGCATTTAGCGTTCGAGAGGCTGATCTAAACCTTGGCTCTGCTGCGAGCGAAACGCTTGTCAATTCCAATGACTGCTCAAATCTGTCAAGTTTCTGTCATTTGGTACGCACAGTACAGTACTTTTTTTATACACAAGCGCGAGTCAAACTTCCCACATTCAGCACAGCACTCTGCAGATTTCTCTCTACACACGATCTGCAGAGCATGGTTCGTTTGTGCTGCCAATGTCATGTCTATACAACGGTCAGCATGGTACAGTCAGCATGGTAGCACGACACTCGACGGTCAGCATGGTACAGACATCCAATCGGAGTCGCTGACGTCACCAGCGACAGTCCGACTATTGGCAGGACCCTCCTGAGCTTGACTGTGCGGTAAGAAATCGCTGGAATTGTTGTCGCAATTGTAATGGCTGTCACGGCACTCAGTGTTGTATTGGTCGTATGTGCCTGTGGTGTCAACGATGCTGTTATGTGCCTGTGGTGTCAACGATGCTCCACTGGCCGGAAGCGGCCGGCCATGTGACGCCAACCAATCTCTCGGTCGAAACCGAGAGAGCGCTCATGGTAGGCGCGCCCACCCTTGTCTCGGAGGTCATCAGAGCGCGTCGCCGCTCCTCCCCTCCAGCCCACTGAATTCAGTTGTGAACTGGAAGGCGCACTGATCAACGGAGAGGTGGCAATCACCGACAAGGGTTTCCAGCAGTGTGTTGCAGCTGGCCCGCTCTCCGGTCCAAGGCGAAACGATGCGCCTATCAAAATTGACTACCCATTCAACTACCTTCTGGTAGGTCAAGTGCGTCTCCGGGCAGAGCATCGAGGATGGTCTTGCGATTTCTGGTATCAAACGATTCAAGGTCGTATAGCAGCAGATGGTACACTGGTGTTTGTGTCAAGCAAATCGTCACCGTACGCAATTTTGTCTAACTGCAGCAAGGTGTCTGCAAATGCGACTGTGTCGTCGTCACGGCGCTGGCATCGCTCTCCGAGCTGGCGCATCGCATCTGCGAGGTCGTCAGCCTGGCGATAGTGCGCGCGCGAACTTTGTCAAGCAGCTGGCTGATGAGTTCGAAGGCCACGCCTGACACTCGACCGATCAGCAAATTTGCAAACGAATTGCGGTCAGCGCACTGTTCCAGGGCGAGACCGATATTGTGCAGCCATTGTCAATTGAGCATGGAACGATCGCCCTTGAACTCTGTGGAGTGTGTTGTCAATGTGCTGCTCTGTAGGTCGCTACCCTACGGGTGCAGCTCCCCCATTCTGTGGTTGCTGTGGATTGTGGACAGTCGTCGCCGTTAGGTGGCGCTCGCTCATGCAACAATCGCCAGCGAACGCGGCTCAGCAATTCGAAGCTGCTGGCGTCACGCTTCTGGGCACAGAGTCAAACAAGTGAACTCTGGTGCGTGCTTGAGTGGGTCTCACGTTGCCGGGCACACAGGTCCCGCTGACGCGCCGACCGACGAGTCGATCTTCCCCACTGAGTGGGTCTCACGTTGCCGGGCACACAGGTCCCGCTGACGCACCGATCAACTCTACGATCTTTCCCACGAACAGGTCTCACGTTGCCGGGCACACAGGTCCCGCTGACGCACCGACCGACGAGTCAGATCTTCCCCACTTTGTGGGTCTCACGTTGCCGGGCACACAGGTCCCGCTGACGCACCGATCAACTCTACGATCTTCCCTGTTTTATATCAGCGATTGGAACAAGTAGCGGCTTAACCAACAGCCGACGGATCTCGAACCGACAGTCAGAAGCCCAGGAGGATCCTGTCTGACGCTCCAGAAACACTGTACTGAAGCGGCAAGCCTGACTGCGCCTGTACAATGTTCTTCTATACAAACTTCTGTACAAACTGGCGAATGGTACACGGAACGGGCACAAAGGATAGACTGATCTGTACACTGGTTGGTTGTCGAATCGGCGACGGTATTTATGTGCGGCGAGGGGAGGGGAGAGGGACGCTATCTCGGCGTCGTCCACTCGTGCCGCGGGTGTCCAGTCCGGTCTTGCAACAGGCGCGCCGCCGCCGCCACTTGTCAGCTGAGCGACGCCGCTTGCGCCATGGGCAAGCCTTGAGCGCTGACGGCGGCTGGATCAGAGGGCGCAGCTGCAGTCCAGTCGGCAGGGGCTTGGTTTGGCGGCGCTTGAGGAGTAGACGCGATGCCTGGCCGCTGGAGACTGGTCGGCGGGTGGCTGGCGTCCTTGGGAAAGTTCAGCGCCGCTGGAGTCCGGAGTTGGAGAGAAGATTGCCGGAGTACGGTATGTACAAGTGTAGGGCGGCTGGTGCACGTCCTGACGTCAGTACATATCCGTCCGTGAACGGCCTGTGTCTGAGAAGTGCGCCCTCTAGGCCGCCGCTGATGAAGGTCGGCTCCCGAGGCTGTTCGGAGCGGGGTCTTTTCCCGCCCCCATCGCCGCCCCCCCGAGCGGGCCGCAGGCTAGGCAGGCACGCGCAGGGCGGGCGCGGCCCCACATTCATGCCCACGCTTAGTCTGGTCGCGCCCTAATTCGCGCCGGCCCCTTTTGCCCGGGAGAAAACGAATCGTTGCATCACACCTTAATAGCGTCGTTCCAGGCGGTACAGTAGAACGCCGCCGGGGCGGCGCGGCTGAAGAGGTGTCCTCCGCGGGCCCCGTGGCGGGGCCGGGGTTGGCGCGACGGCCCCCCACAAAGAAGCGGTGGCCCCCATACGGTGATTTTCGAGGAAATTTCACGTTTCTTTTCAGGAGCAGACACGAATATGAAGGAAGACAGGTGTGTCGGATTGGTCATAAGAGTGGGCTGGTCCCTCTAGCCGCACCCTCCTACAAGCACCGACTGGGATACGCTCTAGCGCCGGTCGCTGACCACTGCGCCCTGTGTGTATTTTAGGGTCGCAGCCAGGCTTTGTCGGCGCAGTCCCGTCCGCCAACCCACAACGCCTCGCGTGTGAGACGCAGCTCCGCAACCACTAGGCCGGTGTCTTAACAATATGGGTTTGCCTGAAAAATGGTTTTCACAAACCAATATTGTGGAAAATTGGTTTTGTGAAACCAATTTTGCAGGCCCGAAGACGTGCAAAATGGGTTTGCATGGCTGCAAAATGGGTTTGCGCTCTGTTGCTTGCTGAAGGAGTGTGCTTTCTCGCTACAAAATTGTTCTGTAACCATGTTTTGGTAATCCCGTTGCACAGAGTTTTTGCAGTGACGCGTCCAGCTTAGCGTCTCTGGCGATTTCGGTCCGCAAACTTTCACAAGCGTCGGCGCAAACAGTACAGACGAATGTCAACGCCGATGCATCTGGTAAATCAAAAGTGAAAGTAAAAGTAAAATATGTTTTGAGTAGATCCGAACACTGCGACGTTTAAACGCAATTGGCATTGCATTGACTAACGCTGAAGCGTCAGGCATTGCTCGATAAGTGTGAGGTTTGAGTGTGGTTGTGAAGTAGTCTACGTCGGCGCAGCAGCGTAATGTAGGATTTTTTCAAAGGAGGGGCGAATACACTACAAGATTCTTTTAAATCCACTGAATGTTGAACGACTCTTGCACACTTGATGGACCCACTTAAAATTTTGAGCAGGATACATCTATGAAAACAAAATTTTCAAGTTTGGCCGTAATGCAAATCGCAATTGCCACGCGCAATCGTGGAAGTCACTATTGCGATAACTCTCTTAGCTGATTGCTACAGTTGTGATTAAACGGTCATCACCAAACTTTGAGGGAAATAACCCCGGCAAATGCACGTACGTCGCCCAATATTGTCGTTGGTCAAAGTGGACAAACGCAATGGCGCGACGCGATGGTTGCGTGTTGGAGCGGGCAGCTCATGGATAACTGCAATGAGCATGGCAGGATCAGTCCATTGCGAACACTTTTTGGTGATGCAACAAGCCCTGGAGCACACACCCTCACGAATGACGATAACAACTGCGATCAGTAAAAAAATCGTCAAAATGGGCCGCTTCGCAAACAGGTGTCTTGTATACAGTGAAATTTGTGATACGTTGTTCCGAATTCGGCCAGACTAAGCTGTTTTTGCATACCCGGTATTCTACACACGTGTATAAAGTCTCAAGCCGATCCATCAAGCGGTGCAAGAGTTATTCCAAATGTACATCCTAATTCTCGAAGATGATTGTGCAAGATTGACGAAGATGAGGATGCGGCAAGGGACTGTGTGACCGATGTCGACACTAACAATTGATTGTGCCTGATGAAGCGTGCGCGTTAGACGTTCAAACTGGCACGGAAGCAAAATGATTCAACGTTATAGATGCAGCAAACCCATTTTGCAGGCCGACAAACCCATATTGTCAGCAAAATGGGTTTGTGAAACCCATTTTGCAGCAAACCCATTTTGTCACGTCACCGGCTCCAAATACGAACGATTGGAGCGGTACGCGCTTTTAAAGAAGCCAAGTCGCAGACTTAGGCGGCAGCACAGCGTTTTGCGTCATCGGATCCGAGACGACGACACGTCGACACGCATCTCTACTCAGCACTTCTACATTTTGAGCCTCTACTGCCAAGCGAACGTCGCCTCACAAGATATCCGACTTTGCATAGTACTACGTAGTCGCAGAACAAAAAATAAATTGAACCGACAGGAACGCAGGGTGATGAGCACAGGGCAAGAGATGGGACGCGCGACGGGGGAACAGCGATCGACCCGCCTCTCCAAACACGATGAAGTTCGGCAAGAAGGCCCTCAAACAGCGGGTACTGGACTGCAGCGAGAGGAATCGAGAATTGGAGCGGTTCTGCTGACGACGCGTCATCGGTTGATGAACTTTTCTTCGTCTCCACGCAGTTTGAGGCTTTCGGCGGGCAGC
Source organism: Paralinhomoeus sp. GSCO2_6 (assembly GCA_030248085.1). Lineage (NCBI taxonomy): Eukaryota > Metazoa > Nematoda > Chromadorea > Monhysterida > Linhomoeidae > Paralinhomoeus > Paralinhomoeus sp. GSCO2_6. The sequence continues at coordinate 5,905 of JASAMY010001949.1, read as the reverse complement.
TGCGGTGCTTTGCGTTCGTCTCCCATTGGCACGCGCTCGTAGCGCGCCTCGCCGCAGCCCTGAAGTCGACGCTAGCTCGCGACGCTGCGAGTGAAGCGATTGGGTGGGAGGCGAGCGAGCGGTTGTCTTGCCTTGCAGGGACGCGTGGGAAGCATGGAGTAGGCGACGGCGCGCTTCCGGCAGCCGAGGCAGCGGAAGAAGCGCTTGTCGGCCAGGTGGCGCGTCAGGGGGTGGCCCTCGCGGCGGCACAGCTCGCTCTGCGCGTGCCACGTGTAGCCGCACTGCAACGACCCAACAACAACGCGGCGCGTCCTCAACCGCCCCGTCCCAACCGGCGACCAAATGTACGGTAGAATACTGTAGCGCGTGGTATTATGGGCGCCTCGAAACTCTGTGCAGAGGCCCACAAAAGACACGACGCCGCCTGCCGAATGAATTACATGACGCGTACGAGAGAAGAAAATCTTTGACGACAACAATGGCAAGGGCTCGACGCTCTAGCGCCCCGTTACTGGCTCGGTCCGTTCTAGCGAGTCAAGCCCCTAATCGGTCGCGCGAGGCAAACACATGTGGGTCGATACCGCAACCACAACCGCGAGTACAGTACTGTTATAGGGCAATAAAGAGCACCTTCTTGCAGCTGACGACCTTGCAGCCTTTGACCTCCATGGTCTCGCTGAGCTTCGTCTCCGCGCGCTCCTTGGCCTCCATGGACGCGAAGTAGCGTTCCTGCTTCAGCCGCTCCTCCTGTCAACACGATGGTCCGTGCACGGACTTGCTCTGGGCGTCGAGCCAGGGCTCGGCTCTGACCTCGTCGGCCTCCGCCTCGTGACTGGAGCGCTTGTCGAGCATCGCTTGGATCTGCTGCTCACTGAACGCGACGCCGCCCAGTCGGTTGCGCTTCTTCTGAGGGCTCTGGCTCGGAGAGGACGCGTCTGCGGCCTCTCCCACCACCGGGACGACGACGACGGCCGCGTCTCTGCCGGCCAGTTTCCGCTTGCCGCCGTCAGACGACGCCGAGGCTCTCTTCAGCAGAGCGGCGGCGCGCTGCTGAAGGCCTGGCGCGTTCCTAGCAGGCCGACACGCACGACTAGGAGGGAGCGCCGAGCGACCTTCGCCAAGTTGGTCGCCGGCCCCAGGTCGATCGTCTTCGACTTGTGCTCGTGCGCCGTCGTCCCAAAGCCGAGGCGGGGCCGGCCGCTACTGACGACGGGTCGACGAAAGCTGACGCCCACGTCGATGTTCAGCAGCTCATTGAACGTCTTCGGCGCCGCAGCACCAGTCGACCTTTTCGCGCCATCACCACCGGCGGGGGCGACTACCGCGCGCTTCTCCTTCAACTCCAGGTCGGACATGTGCTTGAGGAGGTTCTTGCTGCCGGCCGACGGCAGCTGAATCGGACGCGCCGCGGTCGTAGCCACGCGAGCACGAATCGCAGCATCGCGCACGCACGAGTAGCAAATCGGTCAGGGGGTTGCCGTCGTCTTGGTCGGCCGAGAGAGGCGCCGCGGCGGCAAGAGTCGAGACGGAGTCCGCTCGCTGCTGCTGCTGCTGCACTTGGCGCGCCCTGACGCTCTCCAACGACACGGGCGCCACCTTCCGCTGGGCCGGAGCCGATCTGGGTAGCGCTGGCGCCGTATAGACACCGCGCTGCTGCGCCGCCTCCGCCGTCGCGCCCCCCTGGCGCCAGGTCTTGGGCGGTCGGTTGCCGGTGCCTTGGAACTCGCCTGAGGAGAGCGGGAAGCGCCGTCAAGTCCGCCCTCATCGGGCACGCACGCACGCACGCACGCACACCTCTGCGACTGGCCATGGTGCGCACGGCGGCGTTCAAGTGGAAGGTGCAGTAGTCGGTGACGGAGCGATTGACGAAGTTCCGACACCGCTCGTTCGTCGCCCTCTTCCGACCTGCGAGAGTGACGCGCGCTCCCGGGGGAGGGGGGGGGGCGATATAAGGCGGGGGGGGGCTAGGGGTACCTTTGCACTTGGCCATGTCGAGACTGTGTCCCAGCTCGAGCAGCTGCGCGCCGCTCGACACCTTCAGACGGACTCCTCCCCCGCTGCTGCGACTTCTGCGCAAGGGGGGGGGGGGGGCAGACATTCGCGAAGACGGACGACGGACGACGCCGACAATCGACGCACCGCGAATTTGGACGCGCCGTCGTTGCTCTGCGACTCCGTGAGAAAGTCGGGATTGAGCAACGAGAAGACCGTCGCCTCGGACAACTTCCAGTGTTTCTTGTGCGCGTCTCCAAAGAGCCACAGCTTCGTCTAAACGAGACAGACAAATTTTCAAAGAAGCGAGTTTTCGGCAGACTAGCTAGACACCATGGACTCTGTGTCCTTCAAGTCGCCGACGCGCCACACGCTGTAGTTGTTGCCCTTGGCCGAGGTGCGCTCGGGAGCTTTCTCCAATAAGACGGCCATAGTCAGCCAGTCGCCGTCCGTCGGCGACCGGCCGGCTCGGAGGTCGCTGAGACGCACTTTGCGTCGCTCCCCGCAATAGATGGAGAAAGCGCTCGACGACACCTTTGGCTCGCTGAACGCTTCGTTGTCTCGCACGCCGAGGCAAGCGAAGCGTCATCCAAAACCCAACCGGATTTTGACCCCAAAATAGGGGTCGAAGGACACGGGGTCGACAGGGGACTTCTTCTGCGCGGCCGCGACGGCGGGCGAGGAATCGGAGCGGTGTGTCGTCGGGCGCGGGACGACCGGCGGATGATTTGTCGTCGGCTGGCGCTTTGGGAGCCAGTTGCCTCTTGAGCTGTCGACCCGACTCGGACAGAAATCTGAACCGTGCGTGGTGTGCTGGTTGACATTGCTCGAGCAAGCAGCAGACTCCAAGAGGCGCACTTTTTGTCGGCGTCGTCGCCCAGACGTCGACTCAGCTCCTCGTCCTCGCTGCTACTCGTGTCGCCAGAATGGACCGCGCTTTGGCCTGAAGAAAACGCGGAAAAGTGCTGTGATTTCGATCTGAAATCATCGACACGAGCCGACCAGTTTTCTTCGAGCGAGCGGCGGCCTCGAGCATTGGATCGATATTCTCTTTGCCGCGGCCGAACATGTCAATCGGCTTCAACGACGGTGTCGATGTCGAGCAGCCGCCACTGCCTAACGGCTGTCGTCCTCCTCAAAGGCGCAGTCGGCAGACAATTTCTTTTTTGGGCGAGTACAGGTAGGCACTGCACTGCACTGCACACAGACACTGGCCCCACTAACCAATTCCAGAAGCAGAAGTGGCAGATTTCTTCCCGAGCTGCTGCTCGATCAGACGCTTCCGCTCCTCCATTCGCGCGAGTTCCTCTGAAACGAAAAATCACATAACCTAACGAGATTCTAGACACCTGGATAGACGCAACGCAACCCAGACTTTACCCAGAAGAGCGGACTCGCTTGCCATTGGCAAACTACTGTCGACAGCTGTTTTCGTCCGTGGCGAGCTCTTGACGTTCGAATCCCGCAAGGTCGTGTTCGCCGGCTCATCCTCTGCGAAATTAAGGTAACAGTTGGTCGTGTCGGTGGACACCGGGCCATCGGCAAATCAATCCGCACCTTCCAGCCCCGCGTCCAGCAAGCTATGGTCCGACAAATTTTCGACGGCGCTAAAGAAGGTGCTGTTGCCGTCGAGCATGCTCGAACGCCGGCGCAACGCCGCCTGCGGCGTCAGCAGTGAAGTGGACACGCCGTCGACAGCGGTAGCGCGTCCTCCTTTCCCTGGCGGCAGCCCCGCCGAAATGTCCGGCTCTACCGCGTTTTCATCCTTCGACACTGGCGCGCCCCCTGTCGCCGGCGCGAGCGACAAAAAGTCGTCAAGCTGAGACTCAGCTATGGCAGAACCCATTCTCGAAACGAGATTGCGGCCACAAGACAACAGTTTCAAGGCTATTAGTAAAAGCGAATTACGAATTCCGAATTTTGAATTTTGAATTTTGAATTTTGGTGAACGTCGTTTATAGAACGCGTGCATTGTTTGCATGTCAAGAGGAATTTACTATCTGGAAAGTTACCAAGAAATTGTGAATGTTCATTTTATAAATTCCGGGAAAGCGTGGTGAGATAAAATTTAATTTCGTTGCGAAACTTATCTCTGTGCCGACAAATTCGCAATGAAGAAAGTTGGATGTTCTAGGAAGTGGAAACTACTTGGTGGTGGTAGGCCTGGAACTCGAGTCGAGGCCGACGCGATGCTCTCCGTCCTCTCTGACGACAGCGAGCTGGGCCCAACGAACTCCGCTTCCTGCTCGACGCCAACCTCACCTACAAGAATGTCAAAAGAATCGCGTAAGTTGCTGATCTCTTGGGAATCTCTGGATCTCTGACCACCGCGGTCCGTCCAGCGCCCTGCCCTGGCCGACGCCGCCGACTCCTGTCTTCACCTGGAGCCACTCCTCTCCTGCGGTTCGGCACTGGCGTCGGACAAACGCGCGAGATTCATGTGGGAGTCGAACTGGTTAGTCACTTCCGCCCCTCTCAGTCCCCCAGGGGGAGGGGTTGTGGCGGTCCCCACCCCTGATTTCACAAGAATGAAATTGTCAAAACAAAGCGTGAATCACTTTCAGGAGACACGGCGGAGGAGATGGCGAGCGCTTGTGAGGCTGCCGCCGGGCAGGTGGGGTGGCGACCACTCGTGCGACGCGACCACTCCACCAAGCAAACTTCAACAATTCATTCAGCCGCTTCTGTCGCTCAACGGCGATGTACCTGCTGACGTCGACGAGGCTGATGACGACGCCGACACCGAAGAAAGCGGTCCGACGCTTGCTGACACGCGCCAAGGTACGTCGTCAGGGAGCCTCACACCACAGGGCTCGATGGTGACGACGCTAGGTTTCAGCGACTCAGCGTCGTCCGCTACCGAGCTGCTGCGCGTCCTGGAACGGAAGTTGTCGTCCGCGGGTGCGCTCGCCTCTTTGCCCTTCTCCGGTAGGCCATGAGGTGGCCGAGCACGCGGTCGTCCGCCTGCCGACGCGCCTCGACCGCGCGCCCGGCCGCGTCGCGGACAGCGTCCAGTAAGCGCTCGACTGACGCCGCCGACCGCCGAACCCGTCAGGTGCCCTCCGACACGCTGGAACCAGATGACGTGCCCATGTGGGTGGGAATCTCCTCACGCCCGCCCTGGTGGACTCTCGTAACCTTTTCCGGGTGACCCTCCCCTCCCTCCTCAGGGCCCTGGAGCAGCTGTACATTAGCGTCGTCACTCTGTTTCGTGTTGTCGCTTAGGCCGTTGCCTCTACCAGGCTTTGCGTTGCATGTCGATTGTCGACCTCTTTTGGGTCGCGTGGGTGACCTAGCTGCAGTGATGTGTGTCGTGTGACGCGTAACCGCTTCTCCCTTCGAGCGCACGTTTCGCTGTCGGCCCAATACAATGAGTGAACCTTGGAACACGTGCTGAACGCCGCCCACTCCACGAGTTTGGACGAAGCGTTCGTTGGGGGCGTATCGCCGCCCCCACCATCGCCACCGAGCCCTCGCTGTGTGGGTGGGCGCTGCCGCAGTTAGTTTAGTTAGCCGCTGTGGCTTTCTCGTCGGAGCAAGACTGTCAACTAGCAATTGACACACAGTGCGATTCAACAGTGACAGGCGACACAGCGCTTGTAATAGTTGCACTTCAGCATTGAATGCACCATAACACACAAATAATGACACATAGACACAAGCGGATATGTGCACATATGTTTTTTCAAAATTTTTGAAGCTCGAAGCAAGAAACTCGTCCGTCGGCATCGCCGCCGCTGTCGCCCACAGAACGCGCGGCGATGAACCGCATTCCGAGACGGAAGCACAGCGAGCGCTGAATTATTCAAATACAGTACAAAAAATCAAATTTTAAATGTTGGAAGTACAGTATACCGAAGTCGAAATTCAAAATTAAAATTCGCAATTCGTAATTCGCTTTTACTGATGGCCA
>JASAMY010000628.1:0-15091 GCA_030248085.1 Paralinhomoeus sp. GSCO2_6 | reverse complement strand
TTCTCTTCGTTCAGTTACGTATTGCTCATGTTCCAAATTTCATAACAATCCGACAAAGGAAACGAAAGCTACTCAAAAATGAAATGTGATAATTTAAAAAAACACCCTTTACATGCATGCATGTATACAGTATGAGCCAGCCTACTGTGACCACCTACAGTGTAACACATAAAATCGAGCCGCACATGTACAAGTGTATGTCTAGACCACAACATACATATACCTGTATGTATGCCCAAACGAACCTCCGCAGGTGGTGCACAGCGCCAATCCGGCCGAGGACATGGTCCGCCTGCTGACGTCCTCGGTGCACGCGTCCGTGCGGCGCGAGCGGACGCCCGCGCTGCTGCGCCACTACTTGGACGGGCTCGTCAGACGGCTCGACGGCGCCGCCGCGACGCCATTCGCGCTGGATCGCGTCGAGCGCGCCCATCGCCGCCTCTTCAAGTACGGCGTGCTCGCCATCGCGCAGGTTGGTGGCTGCGTGGGCGTCTCATGCAAGATCGTGTAGTGTCCCCTCTAATCGTGCCCCCTCTCCAATAGAGCCGCGGATAGCTGAAGGTTGACACAATAGTAGCCCACCCCTCTTCAATCGTGCCCCTGGGTAGGGCGTTTGTCTGCTGGGTCGCTACGGTACGTACACTTGTGTACGTTGAATGCGCAGCTGCACAGCTGCACCCCTCTCCAGTAGGGCCCCGGGGTACTATTGAGCAGCGTGCGGTACGCATCGTTCTCTTGCAGGGCTTCCCTTTCATGCCCAAGTGGGAGTTTCGCGGCGGCGAGAAGGAGGCGCCGGCCACAGAGGAGGCCATGCAGAGACTGGAGGGGCTCATGCAGGACTTGGCAGCCATCGAGCGGGACGGCGATAGCAACACCGACGGTCGTTGAGATGGCAGTTTATAAGCGACCAAGCGCCCGAGGATTGGAAAGCCTAGGTTTAGCTTAGGCCTCAGAGTGTCGACTGACGACGAGCAACTAGATGTCTTTGCTAAAGCGGCGAGCTGTTGAAACAAGCGATTCGACCGAAGTAAACCGACATTGTACAATGCATAGCCAGAGAGAAATTCGTCGCCGGTGATGAAGGATCGTGCAACTGCACAAAACGCTGCAGAGAGTCAAGCTCCACAATAAAAAAGCTCCACAGTCAGCGACCGCAACCGACCGTCAGGAAGTCGTTGGCTGGACCGACGCGCGTACTGGCGAACGCACGAGCATAGCACTAGCCTAGGAAAATAACGCGGTGGAAACTTTCAAAATTGACCCAGAAATTTTTGCTCTCGGACCCAGAAATTTCGTCCCAGATTGGGACACATTCTAGTCCTACTCCTATCCCTCAACGATGCAAAGAATGCTCAAAAAAATTTGGCCTACCCGTCAAGCCATGAAGGAGAACCCGTCGGTAACAGACGGACAGACGAAGGAACGGACTGACAGACCATTACGAATTTTTCCGTCCATATATATGAACTCGAAAAAATCGGCGCCACAAGCAAAATTTTTTGCTATTTTCGACCACTTACAAGCATTTTTATGCGGTAAAGTAGGTTCGCTAGGCACGTTTCTCCTCAGCCTGGGGCTGCGGGCGTCACGTCGCGCGCGTCCCCGTGGCTTTTCCTTACCTTACAGCCCTTCTCGGCGCGTCGCTTTACACCGCCGCGCGTTGCGACGGAGCGCGTGGGCGGGTGCACACGCGGACAGCCTGCGCGTGCTCGCCGCTGTAACGAGCCCGCAGTCTCGTTCTCGTCACTCCATTCTGCATCTCCAACTCCGAGTTCCTCGACGACCAAGTCAAGCAAGCGAGAGTGCTGCGAGACACAGCGAACGTCGGTATCTTCGTGCGTGCGTGCGTGCGTGCGTGCGTGCGTGCGTGCGTGCGTGCGTGCGTGCGTGCGTGCGTGCGTGCGTGCGTGCGTGCGTGCGTGCGTTGCGTGCGCGCGTGCGTACAAGTGGCGTGGGCACGCACGAGTACATACCGTGAACCCTATAATTAGCACTAGCCTAGGAAAATTACACTTTACAGCGCTTTACACCGCCGCGCGTTGCGACGGAGCGCGTGGGCGGGCGCACACGCGGACAGCCTGCGCGTGCTCGCCGCTGTAACGAGCCCGCAGTCTCGTTCTCGTCACTCTATTCTGCATCTCCAACTCCGAGTTCCTCGACGACCAAGTCAAGCAAGCGAGAGTGCTGCGAGACACAGCGAACGTCCGCGTTGCTATCTGCGTGAGTGCGTGCGTGCGTGCGTGCGTGCGTGCGTGCGTGCGCGCGTGCGTAGCGTGCGTTGCGTGCGCGCGTGCGTAGCGTGCGCGCGTGCGTACACGTGGCGTGGGCACGCACGAGGTCGAGTACATACCGTGAACCCTATAATTAGCCCTCCTATAATTAGCCCCCCCCCTCTATAATAATACACTCTCCAAAGACCACTTTGTGTTAATACCTTCCCCCCCCCCTCTATAATTACGCCCCCTACCTAAATGTACCATCGTCTAAAAGGCACATGTTTCCATGTCTGGGTGTACGTATGGTCGCGTATGTGTATGTATGTACACGTGTGTGTATGTGAGACGTGTGTGAGAGTGTGTTAGAGTGTACCAACGTGTGTGCACAGCGCCTTTTTCGCTTAAAAATTGCCTCCACTCGCCTTTTTCCCACACATCTTTCCGCTCATCGATACTTCCAGTTTATAAGCCCCTCTGTAATTAGCCCCCCCCCTTATACTTATACACCCTCCTAAACCTCGAACGAAACAATTAGCCCATGGGGGCTAATTATAGGGTTTACGGTACCTACTACGTGGATATGATTTCGCAGAGTTTAAAAGGATCACTTGGGCCGACATGAAAGGCGCCATCACCAAGCTGCAGTCGCTGACGAGTGGCGGCTGGAAAGTGGGGAGTATGTGAGCGGTGGCTGACTCAGGCAAGACAACGGTATCGGCACAGCGCATCAATATGAAACAACTACTAGCAGGTGTTCCAGCCAAGCAGTGATCCATTTATCCATCCCCTACCCCATAACGCGTAGAACCGCTTTCGAAAGTTGTTTTGAGCGACAACCGCAAACAAGGTGATAGAGCAGTTTTCCTTGTCTGGCTGTGTGTTTGGCTGTCTGTCTGTCCATGTCACTAGGCCATACGCTGGCCGTGTCGACCAATGTCGACTTCATGCAAGCAAGTATCCAGAAATCGCCCACGACGCCACTTCTGTAGTATATTCATACTAGCCGCTACAACTCAGGCCACCTGCTACAATGTGCTCACAAGACCGTGCTCAGAAGCTGTGCCTCCCGCACCCGCCGCTGTAGGAGCGCAGGCTGTGCGCGTGTGCGGCCGCCCACGCACTCCGTCGCAACGCGCGGCAGTGTAAATCGACGCGCCGTGAAGGGCTGTAAGGAGGGGTCATTGATTCGCGCGGGACGTGGCGGGCCCACCCCCGGGCCGCCGCCCCCCCCCCCCCCCCCTCTCGCGGCCATCAGCGCGCGCGAACGCGCGCTCCAGCGACGGCTGAGATGCACTCGCGCAGTCGCACGCGCACAACAGGGGCTGCGCCGTCCAGAGGAGACACCCTACAGACGGAGGGAGCGGAGTGAGACACACGGCGCGCGTTGAAACGCAGGTGTCAGTCTCAAAAGCACAGCAAGCAAGCTGCGATGCTCATTGCTCACCCGCCTGTAGGTGCACAAATACTCTATGCAGAATATATAGGTGCGCATCGGCACTGCCATTAGTCTGTACCGTCGTTGTAAAAACTTGCGACCGAAATCGCCTGACACCCTACGTCAGAAGCGCCATTGCGAACTCTGCAATAACAGTAAACAAACATTTGTACATAGCAATTTTGTTATAGGTCGTTTTGTGCGTAAGTTTTGAACAACGTAATAGGTCTATGTAGCTGAAACTTTGAGAAAGGCTAAGTTAGGTAGACTGTCTAGTATAAGTGATTAAAATTTCATCTAAATCGCTTCATCCACCCCCTGAGATATGCTTCAACAAAGAGCGTAAGTCGAGGCTTGCCCACTCTGTATAATCATCCGGGTCCTTCATTCGTCAAAGATCGGGATTTAGACAAAGATTATGAATCGGGAAAACGGACGTTGGATGACGGACGCGAATGACGGACGCGGATAAATCGGCCTAAAAGGTAAGCATCTGCGACCAGTAAAAAAGTCATCAAAAATAGCCCTTTGTTGAAACGTGTGGCACTTGTGACGCGCTATTCCGATTTCGGGAAAGCAAAAGCAGATTCCTCTCGCCAGGCATTCTGCATACATTCCTGTATCAAATTGCACGCCGATCTATCAAGCGGCGTAAGAAACCCCTAACTACAGGGCATTTTATGTCCCAAATTTGTTGGCTAATAACTTGAGCTGTGATAGGTCTTTTGGGCTGATTTTTTTAATTGAATTGAATTTTGAGAGAACGTAGTCGCTGGTTTGCCATTTGTTGTCCCAAGATTTCAGTGAAATCCATTAGCGTAAGCGATAGTTATGTCACTTTCAAGAGGAGGACGTTTTCGACGAATTTTGTGCCGTTGAAAGCACGATTGCGCCCGCTGCGAGCATCACATTTGGACCAAACTTGGTGAAATTGCTGCTCACGTCATCGTCTTCACCTACCGGAAAGAAAATACCGTACTGTATACTTTTCGCTTAAGCGCACATGCAGAATGAATGCGTGTAGTGAACAGAGCGGTCAAATGGAAATTCATAACTGTGTCGTGCAGTGGAAATAGCGTTGGCCGCTTTTGCACCCAAACGTTACAGGATGCTGTAGACAGACAGAAGAGGAAAGGGCGGTATATGATTGGTTGTCGCATGTCGTCATCATCCATCTTTCATCCTGTCTGTCCATGCTGTAGTGTTTGGGGCGCGCGTCCCTGCAACCTCTCTCGACCTGTGTCTTAGAGTTGGGCTCAGATAGCTGACTGACTTCTGGACAGTGGGGTTGATAAACTGTCAGGCATTGACGACAATGACGTGAGTAGCAGTTTCACCAAGTTTGGTCTAAATGGGACGCTCGCAGCAGGCGCAATTGCGCTTATCGGTCTTTTCCACGAGAGCCTGTAAAACACGCGCCGGTTAACAGATCAGGTTCAAACTTTGTGGAACAAAACCTCCGACGTGGTACTACAATCGTGATCGTGGAAACTTCAGCGCAGTCGGCCTTTTCTAGCAAAAGTTATTCAAAAACAAAAAATGTGGTCAAATAAAAAAAAAACACCCTTTTTGTTCGCAGCAATACAATCAAACACTGCCGCTAATTATCTGTGCGTGCGTGCTCGTGCGTGCGTGCGTGCGTGCGTGCGTGCGTGCGTGCGTGCGTGCGTGCGTGCGTGCTTACGTGCTTGTCCGTGCATGCTTATCCGTGCGTGCGCGCGCATCCCTAAGCCTATGCGTATGCCTATGTACAAGCCTAATTCTATATTCAGCAATACAATCTGCCGCTAATTATCCGCATTGCGTTGTGCCGAAGCGTGTGCATTCAAAAGTAGAAAGTAGTTTTTACAAATAGCCAGCAACGGCTACGTTGGTTACGGTTAAGGTTACGGTTAACTTCGCGAAAATGCCGAAAATGGGGAATACCCGATCCATGTGAACCATGTGAACCATGTGAACCATGTGAACGAGAGCATCGTTATCTCGGTGCGACATTTTTTCTACGGTCTCTCCGTCGAAGACTTTTAGTAATAATACTGATTTTGTTTTGCGTCTGTTCTTTATATCAATTGTTAATTAAATTAATTATACATTGTTTAATTTTTAGCATCGTCTGGTTTTATTATTTTAATTGTAGCGTTTCCTGTGAAGTACCATGTGAACGATCCCATCCCTGCTCTATTTAGCAGATCGCATCACTTGCCTAAAGAAAAACCCCAAAGTTGGCGCGGATTTTTTCGCAGTGCGACAGCTCATGAAGTACTCATGAAGTAGGGATAGCGCACAACGACGCAACTATAGCGACAGTGCAGCAACATGTCGCGGAGTGGCGCTTCTCGGGGGGAATAGAGAAGCGCTCGCGGTGCACCACCACGAGATCTTCGTTGTCGCTGGCAACTCAATCTGAACTATCGTGGTATCAAACACATATTTTGGTTTACAATTTTTACATTCTGGACATGGCTTCGCTTACGCTTAGGCTTTGGCTTTCGCTTAGGCTTAAGCTTAGGCTTAGGCACGCACGCACTCACGCAAGCGCGCACGCGCATGCGTGCACGCTCACCCACGTTCACGCACAGGCACGTGCACGCGCGCACGCGTGCACGCACACGTACACGTGCGTGAGCGTGCACTCGTGCGCGTGCGTGCGTGCCTATGCCTAAGCCTAAGCCTAAGCCTAAGCCTAAGCGAAGCCTAAGCGAAGCCTAAGCGAAGCCTAAGCGAAGCCTAAGCGAAGCCTAAGCAAAGCCTAAGCAAAGCCTAAGCCTAAGCGAAAGCCTAAGCCTAAGCACGCACGTGCACACGCGTGCACGCACAGGCACGTGCACGCGCGCACGGACAGACAGACAGATAAAAGAGGCGGTTGCCTTTGGTCACCCGATAACCTTTCCACCCCCCCTGGTTTAAAGATATGCGAGACGGGGAGACAAGAAAGAAAAATATCACACCGAAATAACGGAGCTCTCGTTCACATGGTTCACATGGTTCACATGGTTCACATGGATCGGGTATTCCCCGAAAATGACAGAATTCGAGCGCTGCCTTCGCTCCTTTGACTTTGTGAATGTCGAGACCGAGGTAGTCAACGGCCGCTGTTTCGTCGTCTATCCAACGTTCACTCCTATTCCCGACAGTGATTTCGAAGGAGAAAATGAGGAAAATTGGAATAATTTTGAAAATCCACAAAGTTCCCACACTCGCACACCAGTAGACATCTACGATGACGAGGCGACCGCTTCGTGCCACTTTCAGCAGGTCTTGTCTTGTTTTTTGTTATTTGTTCACTATTGTTTTTGCTTGTATTCCTGTCTTTGTAAATTATTTTCTAATTTTTTTTGCTATTAAATAAATTATTGTAAACTATTTTCTGTTAAGTGTCGTCGAGTTTTATGCGAATGCTATATTCGTGTCACTAAAATTCATTTAAGTACTTCTACGATGGGACTTTGTTGAATCGTTCGTACTTGGTTCGTAGTTTTTGTGATGATGAATCCTTATTCAATTTTTTTTTGCAATTTGGACCATAGATGTCGATGCGGTTGGTGATTTCCCAATTTAAGGGTATGGTTGGTCGGTTGATTAATGGGGGGGGGGAGGCAGGATGATTTTAGAGTCGGCTGGTGAGCTTTGTAAAAGACGGCTGCGCTTTCAGAGGGCCGTCGCCACTTCTCAAGAAGACAACTCGCGCGCCAATTTCGACGCTGACAAGAGAGGACCGAATCTCGAAAAGCCCCAACAGAGTGGGGGCAGTTCAATCATAGGTGTCCAGGGAAATTGGGCCAGGGGAGGGGTAAATTGGCAATTTTTTAAATGGCAGGGGGTGGGTTAGTCGGTATGGAGTTTTATACGTCGGAATTGCACAAAAAATGGTACTTAATTGCATAGGTGCCCACGGAAATTGGGCCAGGGGAGGGGGTAAATCACCAAATTTTTCGAAGGCAGGGGGTGGGTAATTCGGGATTTTCGGGATGCAGTTTTGTATGTCGGAATTTGACGAAAAATTGTACTTATTCGCCTTAAAATGGACCCAAAACGTGATCTAAACGCCATTTCTATGTACCTTAAGCTGCAAAGTACAAAAAGACAGCGCCGCAGGCACACTTTTTGCCATTTTTACAAGACAAATTGGCTTGAAGCTCCAGAAAATGACAGCCAGGGGAGGGGTAATCCCGAAAGTCTTTCGGGATAGGCTCTTCCAGGGGAGGGGTATACCCCCCCCCCTATACCCTCCCAGCGGGCACCTATGCTTAATTTACCTCAAAAAAGGATCCAAGACGGTTCAAAAACATGATCTAAACGCCATTTCTATGTAGCTTTAAGCTGCAAAGTACAAGTTTTTTTTATCAGGGTGTACGCGGCAGCGTACAACCCTAATATGTGACGACTTCTGCAATGCGGTTTTTTGAATTTTCAGTCGCTCATAACTCTTGATTGCCTGAACGGATTGTGGCGAATGATAGCTCAAAAGAACCGCCTTCTAGACCGGAATCGAATAAGCCGTCCCGCGTTTCGGTACTCGAGCGCATTAACACGAAACTCTTCAATTGTTACATCCAGGTGGGCGGTGTTTGACGCCAGGCAATGCCGGCTCCGCCGTTTCTCTTGGCTTATCATGCGTGATTTGTGGAATAGGAGGCGTGCGAGTGTGGTGTAGTGGTTAGCATCCAGGCCCGGAAACCCTGAGACCTGGGTTCGAATCCCAGCACTGCAATCGCCTTTTTTCCACAACTCTTCAATTGTTACATCCAGGTGGGCGGTGTTTGACGCCAGGCAATGCCGGCTCCGCCGATGCTCAACGCTTATCCTGCGTGATTTGTGGAATAGGAGGCGTGCGAGTGTGGTGTAGTGGTTAGCATCCAGGCCCGGAAACCCTGAGACCTGGGTTCGAATCCCAGCACTGCAATCGCCTTTTTTCCACAACTCTTCAATTGTTACATCCAGGTGGGCGGTGTTTGACGCCAGGCAATGCCGGCTCCGCCGCTTCTCTTGGCTTATCATGCGTGATTTGTGGAATAGGAGGCGTGCGAGTGTGGTGTAGTGGTTAGCATCCAGGCCCGGAAACCCTGAGACCTGGGTTCGAATCCCAGCACTGCAATCGCCTTTTTTCCACAACTCTTCAATTGTTACATCCAGGTGGGCGGTGTTTGACGCCAGGCAATGCCGGCTCCGCCGTTTCTCTTGGCTTATCATGCGTGATTTGTGGAATAGGAGGCGTGCGAGTGTGGTGTAGTGGTTAGCATCCAGGCCCGGAAACCCTGAGACCTGGGTTCGAATCCCAGCACTGCAATCGCCTTTTTTCCACAACTCTTCAATTGTTACATCCAGGTGGGCGGTGTTTGACGCCAGGCAATGCCGGCTCCGCCGTTTCTCTTGGCTTATCATGCGTGATTTGTGGAATAGGAGGCGTGCGAGTGTGGTGTAGTGGTTAGCATCCAGGCCCGGAAACCCTGAGACCTGGGTTCGAATCCCAGCACTGCAATCGCCTTTTTTCCACAACTCTTCAATTGTTACATCCAGGTGGGCGGTGTTTGACGCCAGGCAATGCCGGCTCCGCCGTTTCTCTTGGCTTATCATGCGTGATTTGTGGAATAGGAGGCGTGCGAGTGTGGTGTAGTGGTTAGCATCCAGGCCCGGAAACCCTGAGACCTGGGTTCGAATCCCAGCACTGCAATCGCCTTTTTTCCACAACTCTTCAATTCCGAAAATGTTCCGAAAAAGTGGTGTTTTTTTTTCCTGTTCTGCACACACTTTTTGGGGCGCCGCTCTGGAACGCCTCAGTCGATTGGGACAAAACTTGGCGTGAGCACGCGGTATATGATGGCAACTTTGTGACCGCAAGAAAAATTTATTTAGGTGCTACGGATCTAGAGTTAAGGCCGATTTAGTAATTTTTTGGAACATAGTCGTTTTTTTTTTGGCCAAAATGCGACAAGAGTAAAAGTCGAAAAAAAGCCGAGTAAACTTCCAAATGTTATTTGATTTCCGTAAACAGCTTTACAAAGAAAGTCTAAGACGCTTGCATGACATTTGAAATTCTCACCACATAATGAGATATAGGCAACCAAAATTTCGCAAATTTTGACCAAAAAAACTGTCAGCTATAGGCGCTTCAACCGTTTGTGGCAGAGCTGTGCTGCAATGACGAAAGTTAATCGTCCGGACCTGGAATAGGTTACTTTCGACAAATGGCAGCGCTCCGATGCCCATGTCTTGGTCGGCCCCCTTTGAAAGGCCTTTTTTTTGGGTGTTTTGTCCCAAAAGTTTGTCAGCTATAGGCGCTTCAACCGTTTGTCACAGAGCTGTGCTGTAATGATGACAGTTCCTCGTCTAGACCTGGAATAGGTCACTTTTGACAAATGAGATCTCTCCGACTTCCATGTTTCGCAGCTAGACTCTCTTGGCACACCCCCATTTTGGGCGACATTCGAAACTTTGAGCGTGCATTACTTTTGCTTTCCTGGACGAATTCTGCCACGTGATAGCTCAAAAGAACCGCATTCAAAGGGTGATTCGATTGAGTCGCAACACGTTTCCATACTCTTGCGCATTACCGAGAAAATTGTGTGGATGTAACAAAAAATTGGGTCCTTCCAACCTTTTGGCCTGTCGCTCGCTCACACCTGTATCAATCGAAACAAAACTTCGCACGCATCTACCTATGACCCACATAAAAACCCTCTGAAGAATTCAGTCTAGGTGCAATACATCGTGAGGTTACAGTTTACGTTGCAATATTTTTGGCGAGTTTTGTAAAGTCATCAGACTACTGATCGCGAGGTCGCTGGTTCGACTCCCAGTGACGCCTGTGACGCTTTTGCAGGTGTCATCTTGGGAAACCCATCAACGGTTCTTTGCTGCAGTGTCTCCGGTCCATCCCACATTCTCTGTCTCTTTTCTAGGTTCTTCTACCAAAATTTTGGCAAATTTTTGATATTTATGGACGGATGCTCGTTACAGCCCTTGATGCACGAAAATGACACAGCTGCACACCCGCACGCACGCACGCACGCACGCACGCACGCACAATGTGTACAGTGGTACACGTTTTTCATAAGCTTTATGGTGCAACACTGAGCATGCGTCCGTGCTGGTCTGCTGCTGTGGATTTGTATGTGTGTGCATGCGTGAGTTTTCGATTAATCTTTCTTTTACGAAAAAACACTGTATTAAGGAAAATTTTGCAGGTGGCTGCAAAAAAAGAGAATATGTGACGGACGCTCCTTTAGGTCCAGTTTGAAAAAACGTGGTATTAAAAGTAGCCACTTCATCAGATGATCAACTTCAGTTTGGACAAACCGTGTATAATCGAACCAAACGCAGCAACACGTCACATATTCGGCGTTTGTTGTGTGAGCCATCGCATGCACACAACCACAACACCACCACCATCAATCCAACCTCACAACTCGTTCATCTCTTTGACGATGTGCTGCCATTCATAGGCATTGCATGGATGGATAGGGCACACAGCCAAAGATACTGCATAGGTAGATAACTTCACTGCCCTGTCCGTTCCAAAATTTAATATGTGGCTTGCTCTTACAGTAAGTGATACTAGCCGCTTCGAACTCAGGACTCCTGCTTGCAAAGTGCTCCAAAGTGGTCCAACATCAATTTGTCTCATGAAATAAAATAACGTTGAGAATAAATGAGATTAAAGCCAAAGGAAGTCAACCAATGCAACCAATGCAACCAATGCACTTGTGCAATGCAGGAAAACATTTCACCTTTTTTGTTGTAATGCTTTATTCTTGCGTCATTACATCTCCAGTCATTACATTCGATAGTAAAAATTAGGCACTATACCATCTTGAGCAGACACACCATAAATCCCATATAGGCAGTGGGCTAATTGTTTTAATCAGCCCTTCAGAGTCAGCTAATAATAATTGGCTTTTTTGTAATCTGCATGGTTGCTCACATATGTTCATGCACCTTGATCTGCAGGCGCAAGGCCTTTGGACCTCGTCTAAGCTAGGATCGCGATCCGACGCTTCGGATTCCATTCCAGCTCGCCGTGGGCGGGCGGTTTTCGGCGGGCTTCGGCTTGTGTCTTCCTTACGTGGTTTTTTTGGCAAAGCACAATTGTTGCGTCCGCGTCCGCAGCGTCCGAAACCTAAGTGAAGCCTAAGCCTAAGCGAAGCATGAGCCTAAGCCAAATCAAAGCCAAAGCATAAGCCTAAGCAAAGTCTGGACTAAGCCTGAGCAAAGCCTAAAATTAAGAAAGTTTTCATCGGACGCAGCAGCGGACGCGGACGCACGCATCAATTGTTTTCAGCCGTTTTCTTTATCGGGGAAATCCAAGTTCATTGGGCCATTGGACCGGGCAAAACGCACCACAATATTTCATTTATTGCGTTTAAATGCGTCGACGATCAGTGCTCAACGCCAAGAAAAACTAAACCAACGCACCACTAAAACGCTAACACATACACGCGCATGCGTGCGTGCGCCCACTCGCGAGTCCGTGCGTGCATGAGTGCGCGTGCGTGCGTGGGTGCGTCCGTGTGTGTGTGCGTGTATGGGTGCGTGCGTGCGATCGAGCGTGCGCGTGCGTGCATGCACGTGTCCATGTCCATGTGCATGCGTGTGCGTGTGAGCGTGCGCGCATGCGTGCGTGCGTGCGTGCGTGCGTGCGCGTGTCCGTGTCCATGTGCGTGTGCGTGCGTGAGAGCGTGCGTGCGTGCGTGCGTGCGTGCGTGTGAGTGCGAGAGAGTGCGTGCGTGAGTGCGTGCGTGCGTGCGTGCGTGCGTGCGGGTGTCCGTGGCCGTGTGCGTGCGTGCGCGTGTGCGTGACAATGAGCGTGTGCGTGCGTGAGTGCGTGCGTGCGTGGTTGCGAGCGTGAGTGCGTGCGCGTGCGTGCGTGCGTGTGCGTGCGTGCGCGTGTCCATGTCCATGTGCGCGTGTGTGCGTGCGTGCGTGCGTGCGTGCGTGCGTGCGCGCGTGCATGAGCGTGTAATACAAGTTTTTATAGCGTTAACACCTGTAAAACAAAGTAAAAAATAACAAAAAGTTCAAAGTTTTTATAGCATAAACACGTGCAAAACAAAAAAGTTATAAACAAAAAATTTACAAGTATTTCTATGGCAGACGTTTGATCCCAGGACCTTCAGAACAGTAACGGACATCATAACCACTACACCATTGATCTATACGGAACTGTTTTCTAAACACTTCTGATAAGTCAGAAGCGCGCATAAAATGTGCTATATTATCATATAATTTATTTATATTTGCATAGCGCATGGATTACGATAGCTTCAGTAGTGCCACTCTTATTTTGATGGTAAAATGTGCCAAGCAAGCTTCATACAAAATTTCAGCTCAATCCATCCAGCAGAACTCTATGTGCTGCAGACAGAACCCACAAACAGTCATAAGTACTACTGTAGAAAAAGATAATGCTATATCTCGGGATTACGGTGTCGAACTGGAAGGCGGATGTGAGATTCGTGATCACCACGGTCGATTACATATATCCCAAGCAGATTTGACACTGAATTCTCAAATTCAATCAAGCGCAATTTGCATATTCAATGCGTCGTATCTCGTGCTTACGGTATTGCATTGGAAAACGGATGTGATATTCGTGATCAGCACGGTCGATTACATATATCCCAAGCAGATTTGACACTGAATTCTCAAATTCGATAAAACACGTACGCGCAATTTGCATATCTCGCGGATTACGGTAGCTTCAGCGGTGCCACTCTTATTTTGACGGTGAAATGTTGCAAGCAATCTACACACAAAATTTCAGCTCAATCCGTCCAGCACAACTCTCTGGGCAGCGTTGCAGACAAACAAACAAACAAACAAACATTGTGCTTTAGTAATATAGATGTAGCATCATTTCACAATCTTAAGTACCAGTACATGCCGTACATTCAACTTCGATTCTCGTTCATCTTTGTTCCGCTTCTGTTAGCCTGTAGCTATGGACGGGACTGCCATCTGTGGGCGGCAAGGACAAGGCCCACTCTCGTCTCTGAGTCCAAGGAATAAAAGGCCTCGGTGCAGCCTGGACTGCCTTTCCAGTGATCCAAGCGGGTGAAGCGGGTGAAGCGAGCACAACAAACGCCGAATATGTGACGTGTTGCTGCGTTTGGTTCGATTATACACGGTTTGTCCAAACTGAAGTTGATCATCTGATGAAGTGGCTACTTTTAATACCACGTTTTTTCAAACTGGACCTAAAGGAGCGTCCGTCACATATTCTCTTTTTTTGCAGCCACCTGCAAAATTTTCCTTAATTAAATGTTCTCATATTTTGCCCAAGCGTGCCCACACCAATCCATTCCATGGGGCCATTCACAAAAAAAAAACGAGGACGCATTCAATTAACCAATTACCTTTTTCTTTTATCAATCCAAGATGTCGACAAAATGATTCAAGTTTAGTTTCGGATGAAGAGCTCTATCCCATCGAGGAGAAGCGACCGGGAGCGTTTGAGTGCAGGTCCCGAATTTGTAGCTTTTTTTTATTATTTTGTTTTAATTACTTCTCGTAGTGTCCAGGGAGGGTGGGGGGGGGTTGCATAGATGATTTGGGTTTGAAGGCAGTGGCATATCTGGCGGGGGGGGGGACCGGGTTGCAGCTCTGTTAGAAAATAGGTAAATCTGTGACGCGCAAACCGTTTTGGATTGAGGAGACAATTTATATATTTGTTTTAATGGTGAGAGAAGAAAATTTGCTGTTGAGTTTTTTTTGCGTGCGTTGCCGCTTGTATGCTTTCCTTTGCTTCTCGTATTGTTGTTTGTGTCCATTTATTGTTGATTTTATTCGCTCTAATTTCTTCTGTTTAGCATGGCCATTTCGGCCGCGTATTTCGGTGCGATCATTGGCAAAGGCGGTGAGACGCGACGCCGAATAGAGTCGACGACCCAAGCTAGCGTTCTCATACCGGTTCAGGGCGACGCCAGCACGCCCCTGGGTTCGTATGCTTTTGTTGGAACCCTGCGTGAACCCTATAATTATCCCCCGGGGGCAAATTGTTTTGTTCGAGCTCTAGGAGGGTTCATAATTATAGGGGGCTTATAAAACTGGAAGTATCCATGTGTGGGAAGCTTTGTGGGCGCAAGGTCGCGTTGAGGCGAGATCTGAGGGACTAAGTCTCTGCGCACACCGCACACGTTGGTACACTATAATAACACACTCTCACGCAGTCTGACATGCACATGTACATGCATACACATAGACACCAGACATGGCAAATTTTGCCTTTTAGACGATGGTCCATTTAGCGAGGCGGTGTAATTATAGGGGGGAGGGGGTGGCTTGTAAACTTCTTGGGAGGGTGTATAATTATGGGGGCGGACTAATTATAGGGAGCTAAATATAGGGTTTACGGTTGGTACAGAATGGGTCAATAGCCGGGGGTGGGGGTGTGGGGTTCTAGAGCCATCCCGCGTAAAATGTCCGGGATAGGAAATTGTGGAGG
>JASAMY010003603.1:0-15127 GCA_030248085.1 Paralinhomoeus sp. GSCO2_6 | reverse complement strand
ACATTCTTTTGATTTTTATTTGCCAAAAAATCAAAGTCTCTTTGTGTTGCCCTTCTTCACTCCCCCCCCCCACACCCACCCCTGCAACTCTAGCCATCACAACGACACACAACAACACCACAAACGGCAAGGCGGCAAAGTAGCTGTTGACATCATCATAAGTGTGCCGGGTATCATGAGGGCGCCGTAACTCACCCCAAATCCTGGCCATTTCACCGTCAAGTCGTGACTGCAGCTCGTCTCTGGGTCTGAGGATGTACTTGGCGAATTGCCCAACCCACCACGCGGGTGGATTACTGTGAAGATCCAGTAAATCCCCAGCCAACTCCTTTGGAAAAGCCAGCGGCAGAAAAGGCGGATCCGAGGCTAAACCATCGATGATGGGCAATGAGACGACCCTGTCCGACTGGTCCACGGAGGTATAGGGCACTTGGTCCAACTGGAATTGAGAAAAATCGATAAATTGGAGAATTCGTTAGAAATGAATCAGGCGGACTACAAAGATTCCCGAACGCAGGGAAGTCACAATCGAATTCAGGATCGTTCCGCCATAGTAATTTACACTGTCGTAGTGTCGTCTGTTTGTCAATTGTTCTTAAAAAAACACGTCTTTCTTTGAGCCAAATAGGACAAATTTAGGCGATTGGCGTGATTGGTTTAATTGGTGTGACTGACTGTTTATTTGGGTGGGGGTAAATCTGAAATTCCCTAAAGGACAAGTCTTATGGGGGGGGGGGCGAATGGCGGAGGGTATGTGACCAGTTAAAAGGCTCAGAAAAATCCTTGGGGTCTAATTTCATGCTTAACCCACCTACGCCGCCCCTTGGCTCAGTCACGGCTATTTTTGGCAGCACATGCTCCTCACAGACCTTAAAAATACCCTTGCGAGCATGAAGCAGAGCCAGTAGTGGATTAATCTGCTAAGGGTTGCCTAAAAAGGAGAGGGGGGGGGGCGACGATCTGTCCGTTTCACCCCCCAGTTTCGCCAGTGCATTCAGAGAAAAAAAGAACCCATTCAAATTCATCTAAAGGACTAGGTGCGGACGATCAGTTAGCAAAAGCGCCCAACAAAAGCAAGCCAATCCGCACCATCATCTGCTCGGAGTATGTACAGGTGGAGATGGGCAGGAAGACGCTCTCGAAGCCCTGACTCGCGTAGCGCCACGACCTGGCGTTCTCTTCAAAGATCAGCGTTCTTTGCGTACCGAACGCGACGATGAAGCAGTAGACCGCGTGGTGAATCTGACACCCGAAGCCGCAGCCTGTGCAACAAAAATGTTTGTTTGTTTATGTGTGGGCCGCTTCTGTGATCGCGGGGGCCTCTCTCTAGTCAGAATCCACCGTTGCTAGTGAGAGATGAGCACCCAGTCAGCCCGATCCTGGGCCTGGGGGCTGACTCCCCTAACGGGCCGGAATTGTCACTGCTGCCGGCCGTCAAAAAAAGTCAAGATTTCAACACAAACAGGTAGAGAGGGGGTGCCCCATTCCGTCACCCCCCCCAGATCAGCTTCTGTGTACAGTACATACTGCAAAACTGTTTTGAAGTTTACTGAGTGGCCACAACCCATTGTCATATGGCGTAGCGAAGCTTACAGCAGGTACATGCTTTTTTCCAACTTTTTCGGCAATTTTAAAGTTAAAGGATTTAGAGCAAGGTAATTCGCAAATACAAGTGCCGAAAAGCGCAGTCAATTTAAAGAGGGATTGCACTTACCTTCATGCTGAAATGTGCACATGCACTAACATTGATCAGCAATAAACAAATAAACGCAATTTCCCACCTTTGTTGAGATTGCACAACAAAAGCCGTGCTGAATTGCAGTTCCTTGGGCTTTGCATTGCCTGCAGACGTTTCTGCACGCTTTCGGTTAGATTTCCCAGCGTTTGGGCGCGAGTTTTTTGCTAGACGGATGATTTTTTTTAAGAAAAAAGGTTTCAACCTTTGTTTATTAACCATAAAGACAACGGTGTTTCAATGGCATTTTCACAATCAAAACAAAAAAATCATCCGTTGTCGTCAAGTTGCTCGCCAATGAGCACATCGGCCATAATGATGGCGTACTGTTGTTTTAAACGCTGAGCCATCAATTTCAGCCAGTTTTTCGAGTCACTCTGATCGGAAATCGATCTCTGATCAAAATTTTTGATCAGTCCCGACACCGTGTAAAAGAATTCGCGCAGCGACTCGGTGAGGCGACGTCTGACGCGCTCTTTGAGTCGAATTTTCGATCTAAGGCTGGATTCCAGGCCGCTCTGACGAGTTAGGTCTGACGGATTGAGGCCTTTGGCGATGAGGGAGCTGCTGCTGACGAGCAACTGCCTTAATTGTGAGTTCTGTTGCCTCAGATCCTCGATATCCTTTGAGGCTTTCGCCAGCTTGTCGAAGGCGTCGCCGAAATCGTGGCTTTCGTCGGCAAATTTCGACTTTGAAATGCCGGTAAAATTTAACAGGGTGTAAAAAATAACAATTAGCCAGAGGGCTATGGCGAACACGATGACGCGGCCCAGCCTAAGGCTGGCCGCAAGCCCCATTTTACCAGCCTAGCACGCCTGTCTCGTGTCTCGGAAGGCGTGACATTAGTAAGCTCGAATGCTCGCTACGTTAGCTGCCGTTGCTGTTTAGACTGATGCGAACAGCGGCGCAACTGCAAGCTAATAAAGCTTAATTAAGCTAATGCATGGATATAAGTAGAGGTATAAGAAGCTTTTGCAAGTCCAAAGCCTTTGTGACGCCACTGTGAAATCCTAAAGAGCAGGTTTCGCGCTAGAAAAAGAGAAACAAATGCTTTTATGAAACAAAGGCTTTATTTATTGATTCAGCTTATTGCTCACTCATGGAAGTAAACTCAGCGTATTGATCTGTCCCATGATGATGCCCATCAGCCCTTTTGTATAACCCTACCTTTTTTTGCTTTTTAGTCTTAGTTTTCAACTGCGCATCAAAGACTTGACTCTCTGGCTGTAGTTAGTACAAGCGAACTGTTTCAGCTTAGAGCTGCAAGTATGTGCCTATTATAGATGCCTATGGATGCTGCTACAAAAATTTTTAATAGCAAATGAATGTCTCTAAAAGCCCCCCCCCCCTACACCAAGCGACAGGATTTGTGCCTTTAGATGTTTGACTCTGTAGTGTAGTTGTTGTAAAACAGTTTTCATTGTGCCAAAATGTCGATTTACACTCATCCGCGTCTGTCATCCGCCATCCGTCGTCCTTCATCCGTGTCCGTCTGCTTTATACAAGCTCACTGTACCAGCTTTCGACCAACCAAAACCCCAATTCTATTTACCGGTCGCCGGGCGCTACCACCATTTAGCAAACACTCCCGGAAACTCCCACTGCATACTCGTCCAAGCGCAACTTTTATTGCGCCGCCGTCCCAGCGGCGAGCGGACGGCCATTACCGTGCGTTCGCTGCCGCAATTGCCCTCGCTCCGCGTCGACAACAATACGTCCGTGGCGTATTAATGAGTCTAGTTTGGCGGCGACAAGTGCGTGCGTGCGTGCGTGCGTGCACCGCTCCTCTTTTCCAGTGACGCTGTTGCGGCCACTATTGACTGGCGACACCAGGCTTTGACGGTTTAGGTCGCTTTAAGGCCGGGAAGTAAGGCTTTGCGTATGGCGTTGTAGCCTCCACGCAACAGCCAATGTGGTTCTGTTGCATGTTCTGTCGCCTGGGATACGAGCCGCCCGATTCATTCGACATTGACCAGCGCATATTGTCCTGCTGAGTGACGCTCGCATTAAGCTCGCACGTATGAACATGTGTATGCCCACCCACATGTACCTATAGCTGGCTTGCCTCACAATGCGGCCCGCGTGCAGCTCCTCCAATTGCGGTTGCTTTGCGTTAGGTCGTTGTATGAGCAGATGTTCACCCTACACTGCCCCTGCTCTTCGGTGCTGTTCTTTTGCCACTAGTGTTGTATGTACATATGTTATTCGTTGTTGAATTGTTTGCGTGTTGCCGCATCTTTGTTTAAGCGCGTTTTATATTGGCGAGATTTGTACCTGCGGAACCATCGCTAACACGATTGTTACAGGACCAAGATCTCATGGTGTACTGATCGCCGCGTCATGCGCTTTTCAGCATATTCCAGCTTTACTTTGGCATTTTTCATGCGTCTAGTCTCAACGTTTTGTGAAAGCGCCAAAGGAAACCTGCTGTTGATTCCACACTCCATGTTCTTCAGTCATCAGGCTCGACTTGCACGATATTCTGTAGAGTTCTTCTGCACTCCATGCAACGAAATGCAAATGCGGTGTTGACTATTGTGGTTTTGTAGTGGCAATTTGACCAGTCGATTGCTGAGCCCCTTTACCTTTCTGTAATTTTCAAGCACTCGATCACAAGCACACGCAAGTGTAACGTCTGCAGCTACGCTGGAATTTAAATGTTGCATATTCTGGCTGCGTTTCGCTATTCTTCGACATGAAACGGCAATCAAATTGCGTGCAAACTGAGTCGGACAGTTGCACTACAACAGACTGGCGAAGCAGTTGATGGAACGAGGCCACAATGTCACTCTCTTGAGGATCGTACCAGAAAACGACCTCTCGGATTCGATGCTTGCCAAGTATGTTTTACTTACAGTAATTCACGCATTTTATGAAGCACAAGTTCACAGGTGGTAGATGGCGAGGAGACCCGTCGGTAGACAACCCCCAATACTTTTCTAATGTCCTTCACACTGTCAAAAATGATCAAATTGGATGTTTTGCTAGGATTGGGATGCTGCTTTTTGTTAGAAGACCAAATAAAGACAAAAAAAAACATATTGAGATGTTATTTTGGTTGACAAAATTCTACATTGTCGGCATCTACATACATCTCCACTTTTGGGGCAGACCCTCCACGCTGCCATTTGTATGGTCTAGACTATAACTTCAGAGTGCCGGAAGGCTGTCACACGATCGACATCCACTGTTTCTGGAGCGAGCCCAAGGCGCGGCAGCTGTGGAACGAGATCTTGGATGGGAACATCTGGAGCGACTCGAACAACATCAGGGCCTACAGCTTCTTCGTGCGTTGCTCAGCCCTTCATCTACATATGTGTTACCCTGAGTTTAATGCAATTTATTCTTGGCGCCTGCCAATGAAATTACAGCGAAATTAGGATAAAGAGTCGAGCCCATCTCATGGCTCTCACTGGGTTAGAGTTGTATAATGAAGACATTTTTGCAGTGCTGGCTGGGTTTTTGTTTCGCATTGCCACGATTGGCCCGCATTAACTCACACCAACAAAGAGGCGAGCCAACAAATTCAGTTTTCACCTCCCTTAGTTGCAGGCAATTTACTTCGGCTGGCCGCTGGTGGTCAGGCCCACTCTAGAGCTGGGTCGACGGCCCGAACTGATAGCCCGTTTGAAGTCCCACAATTTCGATCTGATCGTCTTGGATCAGGAAATTCAACCTTGGGCTCACATTCTGGCCAACGAGTTGGATATTCCCTACGTGCTGCTGTCGATCAGCATCGACAACCGATTGACCGACGTCGCCGCGGGAAACCCCACGCCGTTCGCCTACGTGCCCGACATCGCGATCGACAACTACTCGGACCGCATGGGCTTCCTGCAGAGAATCGATAACGTCATATTCCACATGATCTATACTGGTGGGTCAGTGGCACTGGCGACTGCAGGCGATCGCCTGACGCATGGACAGACGGTACAGTTACTCGCAGGGACGCACACACTGCACAGAGCTCCAGAATCCCAGCGTCGGTCCCTCTTTGCTCGGAAGGGGGGACGGACGCGCTCTTCCAAATCTGTTTTCTGCAACAGTTTGAGAGGCCCGGAGGATAAAGGTAACACAGCGGAATAAAGTTGCCGTTGGCAAATGTAGTCGTGGTTTCTGCAGAATTGAGCGGAGGATTGCAGTGCACAACCACTCTCAACAAACCCTCTCCCCCCGACTCCCGACAGCATAGATCCAGATACGCAAACGACATGTCGTACCGGTACTGCGTATACAGTATCCAAGTATGCAAATACCAAGTGAGTGAGCGATTGCGCGCCGCCCGACACAGGCTACAGCTACTGGCGAGGCTTGCAGTTGATAGTGAGCTGGTTCACGGCGTGGAAGGAGGCGCGACTTCTGCCGAAGATGGTCATGAGGATGAATCACGACTTCTTCGACTTTCCCAGACCCAAAGTGCGCACCAACGTCTACGTCGGCCGCAAGGATACGGTGCATTTATGTACACCTACATTGTATTTGACTGTTTGGTGCTTCTTTGCGTTTGGGGCATCAGCCAAAAAGAGGAAAAAAGGGAAGAAGGTTGCAATAGCGGTCTGAGGAAGCCTGAGCAAATCCTAGGCAAAAAACTAAGCCTAAGCCTGAGCGTGAGCCTAAACCTAAGCCTAAGCCTCAGCCTAAGCATGGTCTAAAACTGAGAAGATATTGTTTTTGGGGCAGAATAATGGGTTTCAGGCCTAAGCCTAAGCCTAAGCCCAAGCAAATCCCAATCCCAAGCCTCAACTGAGCCTAAATAAGGCCTAAACTAAAGAAAAGCCTTATTTCACTTTTTCTTCCTTTCGATATAAGCCCGGTTTGGTGTCATTGCCTCTGGGTGTCTGCCGATGAGTCCGTTCTGCCCGTCAATTATTATTTCTTGTGATCTCCGATGAGCTTCAACCACACAACCGCTCTGTTTAGCTTCCCGACTTGAAGTCGTCGACGAAATCCAGAACTGCGGATGCCCAGAAAGTGTTGGTGTCCTTTACGACGTTGGGCCAAAGGGGAATGCCTCCGAGTTTGACAGGAAAACTCCGAAGCGCTTTTCAAAGGTTACCTGCGACATGCTACTGTAGACTGAAAATGCAAATGCAAATTTGTTCCCTTTTAGAGTGCCCAATATCACGTTCTATTGGCGCAACAAAGACAGAGTGCACAACTCTACAGACGGTAACATCAAGTACATGGAATGGATCGACTTTGGCCGATTTATGAGTACGAAAATTTAAATTGCTTTTTCTATCCGGCTTAATTCAACGCCGTATAATTTTTAGACGACCCTGATACTTCTCTTTTCGTTTCCCACGCTGGCTCTGCGGGTGTGCTGGAAGCGTCGCGCTACGGCGTCCCTGCACTCAGTGAGATGGTGTGCGTGCGTGCGTGCGTGCGTGCGTACGTGCGTGCGTGCGTGCGAAGTTCCATCTGAAAATGATTTTGCATCGTTCGCAGACATCCCATTTGGCTTGGATCACTATGGCGTCAGCAGTAGAATCCAAAGAATGGGCTCTGCTAGGCAGGTGACGAAGCATGAGGTCATGACTGGCTCTGAACTAGACGTGTCGTTGAAAGAAATGCTGGACGGAGAGAGGTGAGTGTCTGCTTTTTGTCAAACTCTAGTTTCGTAAATCCTAATTTTGGTTTTCTAATTTTGGTGCTGTTACAGGTACGTACTGTACATTTGCCAATTGTATTTCAGCTACCAGCAGCGCGCGACAAAGTTAGCGCAGTTCTATAAGGACGACGAGAAGCTGTTCCCCCAGAATCCTATTGTTTATTGGTTGGAGTTCGCTTTAAGAAAACGCGCTCAGTTGCACAGACTCAGCAGTGTGGGCCAATTTCTCAGCGTTCCCGTCTATTTTGGCTGCGACATCGCTTTAACGCTACTGATTACTCTGGTGTTTGTTCTCGCCTACAACTGATCCCAGGGTGCAATGCCAGTGTGCGTGTTATTACCGTGACCACTCCAATAGGGACTGTGAATCACGAAAACGCTGAAAAATCGCTGAAACTGACTTGTGTTTATACCGTAAGCACTATAATCACACCCCCCCCCCTGGAGGCTAATTGTTTTTGTTGTTCAAGCCGTAGAAGGGTGTATAATTATGGGGGGGGGGGCTAATTATAGGGTTTACGGTATGTGCAGTGTCGGTCGAAAACGAAATTGGGACTAACCGTTCCGAAGCAAATGCTTTCGATATGCAGCTTTTAATTTAATTTTCCTTTTGAGTCTTGAAAATTTATGGTGGGGATCCATTTAGAGCGCGAATTCTGCCTTTCTTTACTGTGTTTTACTGTATTTACTCAGTGTAGCGGCAACATTTTTTTAATTGATTTTTATTTTTCTTTCTTCTAAATTTGAGTACAAGTGAGTGATAATAGTGCCTTCGCGTGCGCTTATTTTATTGTATTTTCCCACCGCCCTTTCTGTTTTCGTTGCGCTGCACTGGTTTTCATGGATGAATTGTGTTCGCCCGCCACACTGCACAGTACTGTTCACTTTAGTGCAGTTGTAAAACACGCGCCGCAATACGCAGCGCACAATGGCTCGAGACGCCGTTTCTTTGTGTTGCGTTGCTCTCACGCAAACAATTGCGCTGCGTGCGAGCAATGCAGAGCGCACTCACTGAGGAGACTGGCAGCAGCACCATGTTGTTAGTTGATGCGGTCACACGGCGTTGCGTGCGTCGCAATGCGTAAGCGCAGCGTTTTGGCGAGAGGCTTTGCCGCCTATGGCCTTCTGGTGGGAAAGCATCCCTTCTGGTTCGTCGCCATTCCATTGGTGATCACGACTGCTTTGTCCGTGGGACTGACAAAGGTAAGTGCAACAACGAAAATCACTAACTTAATTGGCAACGAGCAAATGGCGCACAGTTCTCAATCGACGTGGACATCCTGGGCCAGTTCTCGTCGAATACGGAGAAGACGGAGGAGAGTCTCGCGGCAGTGATCCGCTTTGTTCTCGCAAAGAAGAACACGCCCCAGGCACTGACGTGTTGCGTTTCATGTTCCTGTTAACATTCTCTATCAGACCTAAGAATTGAGATAGGTAAACATGTGTTCAAACATGGTCTGATCTGTCCCTGTAAAGTTATTGTAAACATTTATGTTTACAATAACTTTATTGTCTGTTATGCAAATAACAAAATGGCGGATGTCAACTGCTCGAACTTACAAAAATCTTGCGCACATTTTCAATCGGGCGTTGGGTTGATTTGGCACTGTTAATTTCCGTTGTGACTCTAAAACTCGGACAAATCCAACACGTCATTCTCGTTCGAACAACACAAAGACCCGAACGAGTCGGAATGGCAGTCGGCGGATTCGTATGGCGCTGGAGACTTCCTGCAAACTCTGGCGATTGTCGACAATGGCAATGGAAATATTTTCACCAGGGGGGATTGTTTATCTTGGCGCCTAACACCAGTAATTATTTGAATATAGTGAATGTATCTCTTAATTAAAAATATTATTAAAACTGGAAGAGCAAGACAAACAGTCTCCCTCCTAGTGAGCTGCTAAGCACCCTATATGCGTATCAAACGGAAGTGATGAACTACTCGACCGTAATTAATGGGAGGCTGTATTCATACAAGGATGATCTTTGTGTGAGGGACGGTTGTACATATGAAAATTCTGCCGCTCAAGGCTGATTTACAATTAACGGTCTTCTGATCGGTCTCGGTCTCGACTATTTGACCCATGCCAAATTGACGACGCGTTGCCTCCGGTCTTTCAATGATCTTTGGTTGAATGCGCGCCTTCAGGCGTGTTTAGAGGGTTCGGTTGCCATTGTAAGGCCGCCGCCTCCACCTTTCCAAATAGACGGCGCCGCCTCCACCTGGGGAATAAGACGCATCTTAACTCTTCCTTGACTTCCATTTCAGCTAATTTCGTAGACGCTTTTCCCTTATCCGAATACCGACAAATTTTTGAGGGTCACAACTATAGTAAAGCGTGACTACGGTAGCGCGCGCGTTCAACACGAGACCGATGAAGACCGATGAAGACGGGAGCAAATGTTCAAAGTTCCCAACATCGTCGGTCTCGGTCTCGGTCTCGGTCTTCCTATGCCAAACAGCAAAGATCGAGTCCGAGACCGAGACCGAGACCGAGATGGGAAGACGGTTAATTGTGAATCAGCCTTTACCTAGGTAGGTACTTTTGTTTGTTTGTCTTGTTTTAGCAATGCGGCAAAAACATCTACGCCAATGACTGGCTGAAGCTTCTAAGCAAGGCGCTGGAGCGTCAAAATGACGGCACCAAAATTATACTGAACTACCCAATCGTTTCATTGAGTGGCCTAAGCTTTGACTTGGGAAAGGTTTGGGATACAGGTGGCATACGATAATTCACTGACGAAGCGCAGTAGTAGTTACCTACCACATGTAGCTCTAAACTGCTGCTCAGTGCGTGGAATTTGAAGCACATGTAACATCAAACAGGTTCAATTCAAAATGCTTAGGTTTTGTATGGTGTTAGCGTCGACAAAGACGAGAGGATCTTGTCAGCTAGAGCGGTTCTTCTCAGCTTTCCAACTGTTGTGCCGCATTTGCTCAAGCATGGAATGGAGGGGCAGCTAAACCGGTTTGACAATCGGTTTCGAAGGTTTTTCGTGCGCTTTTGGAAGAGGCGCTCCGTTGAAAATGGTGGTCTGGACTTCGCTGTGGCCGAGTAAGTTCCCAGTTCCCATTTGTTTTTTTTTTCACTTAATATGAATCTGTTGAATTTTAGCAACAAACTCCTGAGAGACGAAGTGCCTCAGATTTTGAAAGAAATGCTGGTCTTCTTCGTCGCTTCGATTACTCTGCTTCTGATTTTTATTTTGTCGGCCGTTTCGTCATTCAAGAATATCAAGCACGTTTTGTTTCCGTTTTATGCCATACATCCGCGCGACTACCGCAGTTGATTTATTGGGGTTGCCTATGCAAATTTAGATCAAAAATCGCAGACGGCCTTTTGGCAATCGTGTCGGTCATATTGTCTATCATGAGCGGATTTGGCCTGTTGTTCTTTCTCGGATATGAAATCAACCCAATTATTGGAATCACTCCTATCATCGTCTTATCGATTGGTTTTTTTTTTGTTTATTTCGTTCTGCGCACTTGTTGACACACAAACATGTTCCAAAGATATGTAGGCATAGGTATGTAACTAAGCTACCTACATATTATGATATTACGTGAATGCACAACAAGCGCCAACGTAGGTACATGTACATGCACATAACAGAACTCTAGGCGTCGACGACGCATTTCTCATCATGGAGTCTTTTGGATTAGTCGAAGAGCAGAGCACGATGGACACTCGCATGCGGGACACGTTGGAAGACTGCGGCGTCAGCATTTTGGCGACTTCGCTTACAGACACAATTTGTTTTGGTCTGTATCTTTGACGTTCGGAATATTTACTGCAACCTCACGCTGCGTCGAATTCGCACAATTTGTCAGCCACGGGCTACCTCATAGCGCCGACGCAAGCGCTGTCGTCCTTTTGTCTCTTCACGGCTGTGGTAGTCGCGTTCGACTTTCTCTACCAAATCACCTTCTTCTGTGGGTGCGTCGCAATTCTCGAAAGTCGTCCGCGCTGTGCCTGCCAAACAAGCATCCAAGTGGCAGGTATACAGCATTAACGTATAGAAAAGACAATTTAGGTAAAAAATAAAAGAGAAATTTAGGAATTTCTGTAAAACCGCGCGTGCTGCGCTTGTTGTACTTTCTGGTGGCTGACAAGCATGCGACGCTTGTATCAGTTGTGCTTTACACAGTTCATTCTGCAGTCTCATTGTACAGCTGTACACGCCTGAAAATCGATCTGAACCCTGCAAGTGCACTATCAGATCACTCGATTCACCAGAAGTACTTCAGATATGCAGGTTTGGAACCGTATAAAGCAATGATAGATAAAATACCTAATAATGACGTGGCAGGCACGTTGTACCTAGTTGTAAATGCGTTCTTTTGAAAGTCCAAAAAGCATGCCTAAACAAAGCATTCAGCGAAGAAATGAAGTGAATTCGCGTGTTGTGTGATTCGATGAAATCTGAATCGATCGATTAGGTATATAAGCCTGCGACTGATAAAGAATAGTTGGTTGTAGACAAATCCTGCAAACTCTGCACGGCTCTGGCAAATGAATGTGCCCACAATCCTCTTTTAGAAAACCTCTAATATACTTACCGACACGGCATGTCAGTCGTTGTACAACGTGTAGCGTTTGCACATGTATAGCTTGCATGTGCATGTAAATCTGCACCTTAGAGAAATACTTGTGGTCTGAAAGTTGGCAAGTCAGCTTCTTTGTCATGCAACCACCAGACTTCCGAGATTTTCGCAACAGATCCAGAACCTTGAAGATGGTCGCCGAGTTACAAGGGTCTGCCTATGCTGTCAAGAAGTCAGCAGATTTCTTTGTTGACAAATACTTGGACTACTTGGCTTTCCGAGGCGTCAATGTGGAAGGGAACCGAACGATAAGGAACTTTTACAAGAACAGATACTTGGCGTTCTTTCTGCACAAGGACAATTTGCTCTACAGCAAATTCAGAGGTTGGAAAGCGACGGACACGAACGCGAATGATGTTCTGCAAAAAACACCAATTACCGTAAACCCTATAATTAGCCCCCCGGGGGCTAATTTTTTTCGTTCGAGCTCTAGGAGGGTGTATAATTATAGGGGGGGGGGGCTAATTATAGGGGGGCTTATAAACTGGAAGTGTCGATGAGTGGGAAGATGTGTGGGCAAAAAGGCGCGTGGAGGCGATTTTTAAGGGAAAAAGGCGCTGTGCGCACACGTTGGTACACTCTAACACACTCTCACACAGTCTCACATGCACATACGTGTACATACATACACATACGCGACCATACATACACCCAGACATGGAAACATGTGCCTTTCAGACGATGGTTCATTTAGGGAGGGGGCGTAATTATAGGGGGGGCTTATTAACTCAAAGTGGTCTTGGGAGGGTGTATTATTATAGGGGGGGGGGCTAATTATAGGGGGGGCTAATTATAGGGTTTACGGTAGCAGAAAAAAACAGCGCACATCAATTGATCAGTTGATCACATGCAGACATTGTGTTTTTAGAACAAATCAAATTCCAAGCGAACGTCAGCGACGGCAAGCCGAATATCGAGTATATTCAGTTCTCAGTAACGTTCAATCGAATGGACACGTGGAGCAAGCGGGTGTTGGCCATGAGAGGTGCCTACCGATCCATTGCACGCTTTGGGCAATATTCGACTTTGAGCACTAAACAATACCGTAAATCCTCCAATGCAACCCCCCTCCAATAGTGCCCCCCTCCAATAGTGCCCCCGGCTATGGCAAGGTTGAAATAATAGAGCCCCCCCCCCCTCCAATAGTGCCCCCGGGGGTAAGGGGTATGTTGTGCCATGGGCCTTTTATGGGCAAAAATATAGTGGTAGGTACATTTACATTGTGTATACACACTACTACTAACCAATAATAGTACGTTTCAGCAACTATTAACGGTAAATCAACCATTAAATGTGGCAAAAGTGATCAAAATCACCGAAAAATCGGCAATTTTGGCAGCGAAACTAGCATAACCATTCAAAATTTTTAGGTTGAAATAATAGAAGCCCCCTCCAATAGTGCCCCACGCTCCAATAGTGTCCCCGGGTAAGGAGAGGTTGAAAAAAATAGTGCCTGGGGGCACTATTGGAGGATTTACGGTAGTTGGTGACACTAAAATAGCAAGGGGACACGATGAAATGATTTGCAGTTTGCGCGCACATACCGTAAACCCTATGATTATCTCCTCCTACTTTGTTTAGCCCCCAGTATAATTACACCCCCTCCCTAACCCGCGTTGAGTCCCCCCCCCCCTTCATAGAAACGACTGCTTCGTACTGTAGTATCTTAGTTTCCAAAGAAAATAATTAGATTTCGTCACACATCATTCTCACGGTGTGTACCGCGCAGTGCGCGATCCATTGCTCGTGGTGTACTGTCTGTCGGTATGTTCAGAATGGCACCGAATCATCTCGTCCTACCCAGACCTAGAGCTTTACTTGTGGAACAGCGGCCTCGAGTACTCCCTAGAGCCCTACCAGCACCTCGCGCCTTCCTTTCTACAAACAGTCGGCCTGCTCCTCCTCAGCATGTGCATCGTCTGCCCGCTGATCATTCGGAATGCGGTTTGTCAGCTTTCTGTTTGTGCTATCGGAGTCATAGTCGCATTGAGTGTTAGTTTGCGGCCGAAGTCACGTCTTCCCTAAAATTGAGGAGACCCTGAGAAGGGCGTAAGGTGTCCAATACGCGGGCGCATGTAGTAATGATGAACAAATGTCGAAAGTGTGCACTGGTGACTGAGCATCTTTGCAACATTGCACCGGTGCACGACAGAAGCCCCCCCCGTCAAAAGCCTCCGCGTCAAAAGCCCCCCATCAGCTGATCGGCTGATCTCATCTCAGTAAGAAACGCAGACGCCGACGCTAATGCCAAACCTATTGTTAACCATTCACCGTGACCTACAATGTATGTGCTGTGTCGCAGCCACGCCGATTTGACGTGGTGGTGTACGCCTTGCTGCCGAACAAGGCGCAGGCGACGTACACGCGCATGTTCCACACAACCGTCGAGCTGTGCCCTGCGACCGTTATTCGCGCCTTCCACTGCGACTTTGAGCTCGCGACGCTCAACGCCGTGGAAGAGATTTCGCCACACGTACGCGTCGCCGACTGTTACTTTCGCTTCGGCTCGGCCTGACCTACGGCAGTGCGTTGTCGACGTCGACATTTCATTTCATGTGCGCGTCGAACCAGTCGGTGTGGCGCTTCCTTTCGACCACGACACTCGCTTCCAGAAGAAGGCGATGGAGTGGGATGACGTCTGGCTGCACGTGCCTCTCGACGACTGGAACTGCCCCTTGCTCATCTACTTCCGCGCCTTCGCGATACTTAGCCCTTTCGCTGTATTTGAGGGGGCTTTTGACGCGGGGGCTTTTGACGGGGGGGGGGGGGCATTTTGCCGCGGGGGCTTTTGACGTGGGGGCTTTTGTCGTGAGGGCTTTTGACAGGGGGGCTTTTGACGCGTAGCCCATTGCACGGTTCAAAAACATGCGGTCCAATTGAACATGCGCACTACCGTAGTACACTTGCGCACTACCATACATTGCGGTAAACGCTTTTTACAAGTTTCCTGTGACAAACAAATTTGCGTCGTCTCTGTTTAGCTGGGCGTGTCGGCCGTCGTATTTCTGCTGCTCTCGATCTCGCTGGGCGTCGTGGGCTGCCTGCAGCTGTGGGGCTGCAGTCTGGACATGATCCTCGTGAGCTGCGTCGTCCTCATCGTCAGTCTCGCGACCGACTTCACCGTGCACATCGCATACGTCTACACTCATCTTCGATTTACAGAGAGCAGGTC
>JASAMY010000519.1:0-15124 GCA_030248085.1 Paralinhomoeus sp. GSCO2_6 | reverse complement strand
ACTGTGATCGTGCATTACTTTTGCTTTCCTGGACGAATTCTGGCACGTGATAGCTCAAAAGAACAACAATCAAAGTGGGAATCGATTGAGTCATAACACGTTTCTATACTCTCGCGCATTACCGAGACAATTTTGGAGATGTTACGAAAAATTAGGTCCTGTCAAGCTTTTGGCTCTCCGATCGCTCGCACCTGTATCAATCGAAACGAAACTTCGCATGCATCTACGACCCAAAAAATGAAATACCCTATGGGATTATTTCTAGGTGCAATACATCGTGACTCGTGAGGTACAGTTTACATTGCAATATTTTTGGCGCGTTTTGTAAAGTCATCAGACTACTGATCGAGAGGTCGCTGGTTCGACTCCCAGCAGTGACGCCTGTGACGCTTTTGCACGTGTCATCTTGGGAAACCCATCAACGGTTCTTTGCTGCAGCGTCTACAGTCCATCCCACATTCTCTGTCTCTTTTCTAGGTTTTTCTACCAAAATTTTGCCAAATTTTTGATATTTAGGGACGGATGCTCGTTACAGCCCCTAATGTACGAAAATGACACAGCTGCACACTCGCACGCACCCGCGCCCGCCCGCCCGCACGCACGCACGCACGCACGCACAACGTGTACAGTGGTACACGTTTTTCATAAGCTTTATGGTGCAACACTGAGCATGCGTCCGTGCTGGTCTGCTGCTGTGGATTTGTATGTGTGTGTGAGCGTGAGTTTTCGATTAATCTTTCTTTTACGAAAAAACACTGTATTAAGGAAAATTTTGCAGGTGGCTGCAAAAAAAGAGAATATGTGACGCTCCTTTAGGTCCAGTTTGAAAAAACGTGGTATTAAAACGTATATATTATTAACGTGGTAGCCACTTCAGCAGATGATCAGCTCCAGTTTGGACAAACCGTGTATAAT
This sequence comes from Paralinhomoeus sp. GSCO2_6, assembly GCA_030248085.1. NCBI lineage: Eukaryota > Metazoa > Nematoda > Chromadorea > Monhysterida > Linhomoeidae > Paralinhomoeus > Paralinhomoeus sp. GSCO2_6. The sequence goes on along the minus strand of JASAMY010000519.1, from coordinate 14,209 downwards.
CGAACCAAACGCAGCAACACGTCACATATTCGGCGTTTGTTGTGTGAGCCATCACACACAACCACAACACCACCACCATCAATCCAACCTCACAACTCATTCATCTCGCTGGCGATGTGCTGTCATTCATAGGCATTACATGGATGGACAGGGCACACAGCCAAAGATACTGCATAGATAACTTCGCTGCCCTGCCCGTTCCAAAGTTTAATGTGGCTTGCTCTAACAGTAAGTGATATGTAGCATCATTTCACAATCTTAAGTACCAGTACATACCCTACATTCAACTTCGATTCTCGTCCATCTTTGTTCCGCTTCTGTTAGCCTGTGCCTATGGACGGGACTGCCATCTGTGGGCGGCAAGGACAAGGCCCGCTCTCGTCTCTGAGTCCAAGGAATGAAAGGCCTCGGTCCTGATGCAGCCTGGACTGCCTTTCCAGTGATCCAAGCGAGCGAGTGAAGCGAGCACAACAAACGCCGAATATGTGACGTGTTGCTGCGTTTGGTTCGATTATACACGGTTTGTCCAAACTGGAGCTGATCATCTGCTGAAGTGGCTACCACGTTAATAATATATACGTTTTAATACCACGTTTTTTCAAACTGGACCTAAAGGAGCGTCACATATTCTCTTTTTTTGCAGCCACCTGCAAAATTTTCCTTAATATTCTATTCATTGGATCGTCATTTCCAACTTACAAAATGTTTCGGTGTCTATGTATGTACGTGCATGCGTGCGTGTGCACGCACGTGTGAGTGCGTGTGTAGGTTGGTATATGCGCTTTTCCTGGTATGCTATAAGTGCCACTGTATTCTGTCATCATGTAGCGAGCGCTAAAAACGCCGATTATGTGACAAGCAAATTGATTGTTCATACCATTGTATGCTCTTATACAATCGTTTTTCAAAGTGGACTCCACTGCAATGCTCTTATACAATCTTTTTTCAAAGTGGACTTCAGCAATGTGCAAATACCATTTTTTCTTTTCAAGCTCAACTTCAGTCTATGGAAGTCACATATTCTCCTTTTTTGCAGCTGTCTGCAAATTTTTCCTTAATGGCCCTTCGAAGGAGTATGTGGGGTTCCCGGAGCCAAGAGTTGGAGAGGAAGGGGTAGATGTCCTGATTTTTCACCAAAATCAACTGTTCACCAATCAAAATAAGCGTCAAAATAAGCGCTTCTGGTCAAACATTGGGTCTAGATAGCGCTCTTTAGCCGCTAAAGCACCAACATTTTATCGTTTCCGCTAGACAGGTCGAAATAGCCTTAAAAGTCTGCGGGGTTGTTGTTGGATTAGGGGCAACGCTAGGAGGCCGCCAATGGCCCATATAGCATACCCATATCCGTGACGCCTTCCAGTCTAGAGCCGCGTAATTCGTCCACGACCATCGAAAGAACGCCATCTATAATCTAGGGCAGCGATGGCACGAGAAAATCCATTGAGAGGGAACTCCTCGATCTAGTGGCTCCATCAAGAATCGAACCCAGGACTCTTGCGCGCAAGAGGCCGATGCTGTGCCACTAGGCCAAACGCTGCCCAAGTCTGCGGGGGCCCCGCCCCACCAGTTACAGGGTATAGATGGTGTGATGAACGCACCCTCTCCCTGCGCGGCCGAGCACAGCGAGCCCCTGTTGAGAACTCGTATGAGCGCGTCGACAAACTCCGTCGGCAGCGCGTCGACGTGCGCCAACAGCTCCTTGGCGACCAGCTCGACGAACCTGACGTCCAGCTGCTCGTGCCGCCGACGCTCCTCGGCGCTCAGCGGCGACGCGCTCCTGCTGAACACTGCCGCTGCGCGCGCACTGCGGAACGCGGCATGGATGCGCACGCACGCGGACGGACGGACGCGCGCACGCACGCACGCACCGGCACGCACGCACGCACGCACCAGCACGCACGCATACACGCTACACGCACGCACGCACGCACGCACGCACGCACGCACGCACGCACGCATGCACGCACGCACCGGCACGCACGCACGCACGTAGGCACGTACCGGAACGCACGCACCGGCACGCACGCACGCACGCGCGCACGCTGTTTCATTGGAGGAAGGCGGAATTCCAGTAACCGGGTCAGGACGATTGGGGGGGGGGGTATAGCCCTTCAAGGGGAGAGGGGGAGCAAAGAATGAATAATTGTGCACCAAAATAGCGTCTAAATAGATCACGTTAATCGAAATTATGCTTAAAGACACCCAAAAGGTGCAACGCGCTCGCGTGTTTCATTTTAGCCAGTTTGGAATCACTTGCAAAAATCCTGGCGGAAGGGGGGGGGGACGACGCTAATCCCAACTGATCCCCTCCCCTTTTCTAGGAAGTGCTTTTCAACAATAGATTTAACAAAGAGAAAGTTACAAGGAAAATACAGAAAGAAGCGAACCTCTTGCTGAAGAGGAATCCTTCTAGTGCGGACGATAGCTCCTGCCAGAGCTGGCGATGCTCGTGCGCTGAAAAAGGAAACGATAACACGACTACACTCTCAGCCATCTCTCTTAGCAAGGGGGGCCTGGGGGTCCCAGCCCCCCCAGCTTTGCAAAATGTTTGAACGGGGTTTATAATGGAGTAGCCCGCCCCCTCCTGGCTATTCGGCGGACAATGGGGCGAGAGGGGTGCAGAGCGCACCAATCCCCCCCCCCCCACACACACACATTGGCGGGACATATATAGACACCCCCCCCCCTTGCTAGAAAACCTATAAAATTGCATGAATCGATCGAAGGCACACGGCTTTTTTTTCTTAATTTTGGCGACCTGGATACAAAAAGAATACAAAGAATTATAGTAACCACCACTAGTCCTACTACGGTATTTGCAAAAAAAAAAAATACTGCAAATTGTGACTCACGCTTTTGTCGGGCGATGGGCAAGCCAACTTGGCAGACTGCCAGCAGGGAAGAAGCGGCCAGCTTCCAAGTGCTTTGCGAGGGACATTCGTACTTCAGGCTTAGCGCCACTGAGAAACTCTAAAAATCAACAGTAATAGCAAAATTAATTTAATAATAATAAAAATAAAATCACAACTCGACGTAGATGTTATACAATGTACACCTACAACAGCGACAGTACACCTCGTAAACACACAAAAAAACACTCGAAATAAACGCATCCTACTAATCCTAGATTCCTAGTAAAGGACAACGTTCGTATTCAAATGGTAGAACAACCAAAAATTTCAAGACAAAAACCAATTTTAATTACCTTGACAATGTGGGCGAGCAAGGCTCCCTCCACCACTTCTGGGAAGTGCGCAGTGCTGATGTACTGTTCCGTCAGCATTTTCATCGCCTGCTCGCCAAACGGCACGTAATTCTGAGCCACCCAAGATGCCTAGAGGTAGACAGACGGACAGGGTTCAATCCTTCGGTAAACATCACATTACAAAGTACACTGATCGAAAATTTGCCGTACACAATTACTTTTTTAAATTCAAGAAAAACTGAACTTCACAATTTGGAAAATGAATTTACAACGCACACTTTGTTTACACAAGAGAATGCACTTTTGTAAATCAAATTGATTTCTGCCAATCAATTCGACATGGCATGGAAACGTCTTGGAAGGAACTACTAACCATCGTACAATATACACTTCAATTTGTAAATCGATTGAAACATTCATGAGCAAAAAAATGCCCATTAACTTAGCTAAGAAAAACAGTTGTGATTCGGAGATTAGTTAGCGGTGTGGACACTAAAATTGTCGCATCCGACGCATTTGCCCACAAAACACTCCATACAACAAAACTCACAAAAATCGTGATGTTTTTTTTTACATTAGAACTACACAGTACCTACCTCACACCTTCTCACAGCAGAGGTGTAACTGGCCATCGAAGCTGGGGGGGGGGGGGTGAACAGGGTTGCATAAAAAAAAATTTCAAGTTTTTTTTTAAATAAAAAAAAAATTTTTTTTTGAATTGACTTAGGAGCCATCATTGGCGCCAAATACCTGTACTATAAGATACTTTTAGCCTATTAGAGTGTCAAACACAAGTACTAGTGCTTCCCTAAAGCCTTTAGAAGCGTATTTAGCATCGTTTTAGTCAAATGGTGACAAAGCCGCTGCCTCTAAATGGTCGTGTACGGTATCGCACTATGTTGGGAACCAGTTGGGAACCCCAAAAAGAGCTTGGTTTTGGTGCTAATAAGCAAGTTTATGCATGAATAACTACTAAATGTACCATCTAAACACCATTTAAACGCCTTTTTGCCACTCAAAAGCTAAATTTTACCCAAAAACAGAGAAAATTTTTTTTTTAATTTAAAAAAATCCAACTTTTTTTTAAAAAAAAAAACTTTTTTTTTTTAAATTGTGCAACCCTGGGGGTGAACCTGGGATTTTTCAAAAGTCGCTGGGGGTGACCTGCACGGCCAAATTTGATACAATTTCTCTTTTTCCAGCCTCAATAATGACCTAGAAAATGCTTCATGTATGCTGAAAACACAGCGCCGCAGGCAAAAATTTGTGAATTTTTGGCCAAAAACGCGCTTCGGTGACTCTAAAAATGGTCAGTTGGAGCGAAAAAACAGCGCCGTAGGCAAAATTTGGTGATTTTTCGGCCGAAAACGCGCCCAAAAGACTCCAGAATGGTCTGTAGGTGCGTAAAATACAGCGCCGCAGGCGAAATTTTTTACATTTGGACAATAAATGCTGCTCACAGGCCTGAAAAACACCTTGGGAAGTATGAGAAACACAATTCAGTCATAGGGGTAACCTGCAGTCAGTACAGGATTGACTAAAGCTGGGGGGGTGGTCCTACTTTTCGTGCAAGATTGACCGAAGCTGGGGGGGGGGGGGTGAACCCTACCTACACCCTACCCAGTTACACCTATGTCTCACAGTCACCACACAACCCTCCAACCGTACCTGTAACCGGGCCTGGAAGTGGGGGGGGGGGGGTAAACGGCAGAATTCTGGGGGGAGGTGTGGAGCAAAAAAGTGGAGGTAGTTGGCCATTTTTTGAGTTATACTGGTGCTTTTTGGTCAAAAATGGGTATAACAGTGTCCAAACAGTGTTATTTAGCTGTTTTATGGTCATATGACACTGAAATACACAAACATTTACTTACTTTTATCGTTTCAGACAGAGTGAAAATCCCTCGGAAAAATTCTGGGGCGGTGGGGGGAGGGGGGTGTTGAAAAATGTGGGGACAGTACCCCCGGTTATTAAAGGTATGCCTCCAATAAAAGCCCACCCATCCGTCGCTCCTTTGCTGCTTCTGGTTGGTTGGTGGGGGTCCGCAGGCGAAATTGCCGAACTGAGCCAGCAGTTTGCAGAGCGGCACCAGCGACCGCCTGTTGTCCTGCTGCTGGGGGCTGGCGGCCGGCTGTGACAGGGACTTGAAGACCGTCTTGCAGATGGTCAGCGTCTGCTTCTGCGTGGGGCTGGGGCTGTCCTGCGTCGAGTGCGGCACAAACACCACTGGGCCGTTGGCTGCTGCGCCCACAGAGACACTCAGTGATGACAGAGCGCCGAACAGAGCCGTCAGATCCTCGCTGCCCAGTCGCTTGCCCACTTTGGCATAGAGACTCTCGAAAGAGGCTAGATAGGCGGAGAGGTGCGCAGACGAGAGGCCGGGCACAGGACTGGCGCTGTAGGGGGAGGAGGGGGTGCTGGTGGAGGAGGCATCCGCCCGGCTGGAGGAGGAGGACAGCTCGAAAAGAGCCGGCAAATCGCGGCCGATTTTCAGCCAGACCTATATGTAGTTGGGAGAAAAAGGATGCGTGCGTGCCGGTGGGTGGCCCTCACCTTCCACGCCTCCCTCCACAACTCCAGCTGTGCCTCCTCATCCAATTTCTCAATCGCCGTGGCAGCTAGCTCCTGCAGACTCCTGAGGGCGGCCAGCGCCACCTCTCCGTTCGTCGACAAGGCCGCTGGCTCCAGAAAGCCGAGCAGAGCGCGCCACTGCTTCTGGAAGTCGGGCAGGGGCGCCAGCTTCGCCCTCTGCGAGACGTAGATCTTGACCAAGGCGGAGAGGGTCTGCGTCTGCGTCTCCGCCCACTGCTTGCTCTCCGTGTCGCGGGTGTGGTGGATGAGCAGAGAGCTGCTAGAGCTGACGGCGGAAGCGGGAGGTGGTTGACCCGCAGATTGATGGCTCTGGGAATCCGAGGCCGAATCGTCCGAGGCAGTCAAACGGACCGTTGAGGCAGAGGCGGCCACCTGACGGACCTTTTCGGCCATGGGGAAGAGGACCTGAACAGCGGAGGAGCCTCGAACTCGTGGGACCTGAGCTGAGCTGAGCTGACCTGACCTGACCACACACACACACACACACACACACACACACACACACACACACACACACACGCACTCACGCACGCACACACACACACACACACACACACACACACACACACACACACACACACTCTCACCAAAACTTCTCCATGCCTCACCTGCCAGACGAGCGTGGTCCAGGTCCTATCTTGCAGGAGTGCTCCATGGGCGCCCACGGCCTGCAGCAGAGTCTGACCTGCGCTCTTGCGCACCGCGGGCCTGGGGTCGACGCAGAGCTCGCTCAGGCAGGTGAACAGCACCAGCCAGAGACTCTGACGCGCCGCCCCAGCGTCCGCCGGCTCGCGGCGCCGGTGCAGGTGGTCCGAGATCGTCCACTGGAAAGACGGTGATTGATGAATGATGAACCAACCAACCCGGGCACCGCCTCCCCCCCCCCCAGTTGCATGTGCTAGAATTGCCTAGAGTACGTTCAACTTGTCTACATGACAAAGGTGTGTGGTCTACAGCTAGAAAACACCAAAATAACGCTATTCGACAAAAATGGCCCTTTTTACGAAACTTTCCCCAATCGGCCACTGAGTTGGAGGAACCGAATTTTCTGGCTCAATGTCTGAGTGGTCAGGCAGCAGACAGGAAGGACGGCAAACTATTATAGGTGGGCTCAGGAGGGTGTAGGAGGGGGGGGGAGGGGTTCAGCCTCCCCCTGGCCAAGGCCATCCCGCTTCTTTGGCGGTAGCGCCCCCCCCCCCCCTCTGGCCATCGCAAATATCGAAAAAATGGGCTAAAGATACGGTTTTTGATTCCGGTTCAGTGTTGTGTGACCAAAACGCTTAAAAGTTGCTATTTGGGCATTGTTTTCGACCAAAACGCACCGATTTACACGCTATTTTGGTGCGAAATCTTCCACTTCGACCACCCCCTCCTCCAAATTTTTAGATCCCGACGGGATGGCGGGAGAACCCTCCCTCTCGAAACCCCCAGCCGCCCCCACCCCCCTGGCTTTTGACCCCATCTACACCTAACTACACGCACATAGAAACCGGTTTTGGTTTACTGAGAAATAACCAATAAAAAAAACTGTGTCCAACCCACCCACCCACCAATTGTCCCAGAGCGCTGAGGCTGACGTTGAGGTCAGCCTGCTGAGAGCCGAAATGCGCGTCCGTCTCGATGAGCTGCCTGAGGGAGTCGGCTGGCAGAGCATCGAGGAAGTCGGTGACGATCAGCTGCAGGGCCTCGTACGCCAGCTTCACCGTCGACACTTCCACTCTGAATCGATTTTTTTCTTTTTCCTTTTTCGATTTCCTCTGTTGGTTTGCTGTTGTTGATAGCGAGGCAGCAACCAACACGCAGTGGGAACGATTCGACCAAGAGCGACTACTCTATGAGGAACACTTGAAACATTTTCTCGGGGAAAAAAGTCTAAGAAATGAATCAAAGAAAGGAATTTTCAAAATTTCTTTGACGTTGAGATGTGTTGTTGAAGACAACCTGACGTAGGAGGCAGTGTCGCTCGTACCGTTCGTATTTGACCTACGCCAACACAAACAAATTGCCGTAAACCCTATGATTACCCCCGCCCTGGCTTGCAAGAATGTCCAAAGTCAACTAAATAGCCGGGACGGGAACAACGCGGAATTTGCGAGAGGGTATCTCTTGCCGGTGTCACGAAATAAGTATTCCCCCATAATAAGTATTCCCCCCGGAATACTTATTATGGTTTTGTGCCAGATTAGGTTTTCCCCCGCCCGAAATAACTATTCCCCCCCTTTTGAAATGCGTTAACTATGTATCACAATGCTTTATATGCAGCAGAACGACCTGAACAGAAAACAACAAACATGCAACGGATGAGTAGCTGCCCTAAGCTTAATCTTTTTGGGCTTTTTCATTCGGATTGAGTAATTGTTTGTGAACGCGTGAATGGCGATTTTCAATTAGCTGTCTCAGTATCGTTCTTCCAATGGCAGGCGTAGCTAATTAAAATGTAATTAATTAAAATATATTTTGTCAACAAGGGTCATTCCTGCACTGAAGCGTCATTCTAATTCCGCTGTTGCTAACAATGCTTACTATTAGTCGATAACAATTGTTACAACGGTATACCGACTTCTCGTAGGATCGAATCCGCTTGTGAAGAGTGCATGCCGAGTTGGCTGAACAGTGGCTACAATGTGCGTCGATAATAACGTCGTTCAACCACACTTGGCTGATCGGCCCATTACGAGCTCCACGTGAGCTCCAGCTAATTGGCGGTGACTCTGTTCGATGCTTCATCGTCCCCTCGACGACGCACAAATACACCGCCAATGCTGCGACATTCTTGGATTTGTTAGGGAGAAACTGGAAAAAAAATATACTTCAGCCGTCGTTTTGAGAAGGGGGAATAACCAATTCGGGAGGGGGAATACCTATTTCGATGAAATCCATAATAAGTATTCCGGGGGGAATAGTTATTATGGCTTGCGCCCATAATATGTATTCCGGCCGGAATAAAAAATGGGGGGAATACTTATTTCGCGACACCGGCTGCCATCGAACGCAACCTCCTTCCAATTCACAAAAAATAAGTGTCTGTCTCCACCCCCCCCCCCCGACCTCGTGGCCGCCTTGTCGACGACCACACCGCCGACGATCTGGAGCAGGTAGGGCCAGAGGTCGCGCGCCAGTTTCTGGCCGTGCGCGTGCACCACCGCGAGGAGGCACTCGATCTGCGGCTGCAGCACCGCCGCCTCCGACGTGTCGCCGCCGCCAACGCCCTCGCCGCCTCCGCCACCCCCGGACGCCTCGCCCAGACGCGACAAGGGGCCCACGCAGAGCTGCTGCTGAGAGGACTGAACGAGACCAAGGTGCCGGTGCGTGCGTGCAGGTGCGTGCGTGCGTGCCGGTGCGTTCGTGTTCGTGTAGGTGCAGTTCGTGCGCGCCTGTGCCTGCGTGCGTGCCGGTGCGTGCGTGGCGGTGCAGTTCCGGTGCGTGCATGCCGGTGCCGGTGCGTGCGTGCTGATGCGTGTGTCAAAACCAGTTCAAATTAATTGATTAATAATTAAACTCACAGAGGGTGGATCGGCTGCGCAGACGCGAGCCATCGCAGCGTTCACCAAGGCCGTCACGGCCGCAGCGCCCCACTGGCGCAAACCCAAGTGGGGCTCGAGGCAAATCTAGAAATTGCACCAAAAAAATGTATTAAAATATATTAAAATTCGGTATAGTAACAAAAAACTAATCGCATCTCACGACGACGCACCTTCAAGGACAAAAGTACTTTACTACTAACAACGCCATAAATAGCACGCATTCATTAACCACCAATTCATAAACAATTCCATTAAAAAAAAACATTCAACCAATGAAAAATTCCATGCAACCCGCCTCGACAAGCAGCGCCGTGACCGGTTTCCAGTGCACCTCCAGTCGGTGCAGATTGGCCAAACCAGTTTGCAGCAGTTTGGCCACACCGAAATAGCAAGGCTCCCTGCGCACAGTGACCGCCACCTGGCGACACTCGTCCACCAATTTGCTGAGAGAGGACAGCACTTGGTGCAGCTGGACGTCGTTGAGCGCGCTGCGATTTAATGGGGAAATTGAGGAAATTCGTAGGCGCACACGCACACGCACGCGCAACCCGTTCCCTAACCTCCCACTCCCAGTCCCACAGACAGATACAACAGACAACCAATAAATGACAACAAAATAAAGAAAAGATGCTTCGTGGGAGCTATATATAAATGTGCGACCATGCGTTAGTTGATCGAAAGTACGACACAACGAGAAAAAAAACTGGGAACAAAAAAACGTCGAGAACACGTTTTTTTTTCTCGTACGATATCTCATCTCAGATTTTCTCACTATCGATGGAACTTATTAGAGAGAGGCAGACAAAATTGGCAAATTACTCCAATAGTGCCCCAGGGTCCATACCTGGTCGCCTCGAAGAGCCGATTGAGCGAGGTCGCGATAACGGTGACGTCAGCCATGACTGCAGTTGTAAGCACACTGGTTTGCTGCCTCGTCAGACCAGTTTGATGGCTCAGGCTCGGATTGTCGTGCTGATGGTTCTGATCGGAAATCGGTCGGAAACCGCCGTTCTTGGCCGGTTTCAGACCAAGAATCCAGGTCATGTGCTGGGAATTAAAAAGAATAATAAGCGTGAGAATTGATTGTGGAAAAAGAGAAACTACATCGTACACACAGAAAGGAAGGAAACGAAAATATGGAAATGTTCCAAGAAAGGTACTTCAAAGGCACATTGGCACTTCACGAATAGTGCAGCCGTTGGATCTATCTGTCTGACATTTCAACCAATGTTCACTGTCTCATCAAATTTTCATAAAAACTCGATTTGTTAACAAGGAACAGAGAGGAGCAAGCGAGGCGAAGGAAGCAACGCAATCGGTGACCCACCTGAATGGTGGTGAGTAAAAGGTGCCAGGACTCGTCTAGGGAGCCGCCGTCCGTCTGCGCGACTCCGATTATACACTTGAACGCCTGGATATTCTTGGAGGTGAGCTGAACGCAGCTGTTCGTGCGTGCGTGCGTGCCGTCTCTGTATCCGTCCGTCTGCACATGAGCCGGGCAGCGGATGCGTAGGGGTAAAGAATCGGCCTCTTGCGCGCACGGTCCTGTGTTCGATTCTCGATGGATCCACTAAAAACGAGTCTTTCCCTATCCATGGAATTTCTCCTGCTGTCGCCGCCCTAGATTACTGATGGCGTTCTTCCGACTGTCTTTGGCTATTATGCGGCTCTAGACTGGAAGGCGTCATGGAGAAGGGTATGCTATATGGGCCATTGACGGCCTCTTAGCGTTGGCCCTAATCTAACAACAGCACATCACCCAGGGACGCTAAATTACGACAACGTAACGTACCACCACGGTTTGTTGGGGTCCGGTGCCCATGCTGGGTGTGGGACAGGGAGTGCCGACGGCAACTACGTTCGTTTGCGCGTCGCCGCCGCTATGGGACTTGCCTTGCTGCTGTTGCGACTGTTGTTGGCTCGCCGCGTCTACGCATGAAAGCACTTTCCACCACTGGCTGGTTTAGATGGAGAGCGCACACACGCACGCACGCACCGGCGCGCGCACACACACACGCACGCGCGCACTGTAACGCACGCAAGCGCGCGCGCGCATGCACGCACGCACGCACGCGCCGACATGCACGCACGCACGCACGCACGCACGCACGCACCCCCTCCCAGGTCCCTGTTCTGCGTGAGTATCCTTCTGGCCAGATAGAGGTCGGGCAGGGCCAGTTTGCAGAGCGCCGTCAAGCAAGCTTCTTTCGCCTTGCTCTCTTGAAGCCGACAGGCGCAGTGCAAGCTTGCAGCTAACGTCGTTAGCAGGCTTTCCGACACCGTGTCATCGGTGGAAGCTTCCGCTAGCTGACAGACGGCGGTCAGCAGGCCCCTATGGGCCGACCGGTACAACTGCAGGCGCCATGTGGTCGAACCGCCACCCGAAACGGCTGAAGTTTTGGAATTATTTTTGTTTGAAATAGAATTTGAACAATTTAAAAGTTGTAGTTGGAATTGCGAGGACAAGGCAAGTCAGCGAAATTCTAGCTAGGTTTTAGGGACAAGTGGTTCGATATAGCGATGATTTTTGTGAATTTTCTGAATGAAATATTGATTTGCGTACGAGTCGTCGTCTGAATTATCATATCCACTTCCAACAAAATATTTTAATGTTCACTCGGTTAAAAGTCGCACAAATACGACTAAAGCGGAAAGGCCAAAACACCCAAGAAAATAATAAAATAAATAAAAAATATTGCCGTGCGAAATGCTGCGTTGCAGTTCGTTGAGTGCGTTGTAGGCTAGTGACAGACAATAGCCGTCGGGTAGGGGTGGCGCGTCGTGCTTGTCCAGAAGCTCTATTCTAAAATAAAACATTAATGGAAATAATTTAAAAAAGTTTACCCTTACCCTGAACTATTTCTATGCAAAGCGGAAGAAGAAAAACTGTTTCAAAGAGCATATATAAGCTCATACGAGCCTGCGAGTGCAGGTTACCAAAGTATCCGAGCGGCAAACTCTGAACCAAGATCTCGAAACTCCTTCTACTTACAACTCCGGCGGTTGTCTGTGCGTCCGGGCTATAACTCTCTAACGGCTCGACAGATCCGGACGGGCGATGGCTCGTTCGACTCGGTCTCGCTCCGCATTTCGTCAGACGCTATTCGCTTCTCAATATTAAGCTGATATAAATGGCGAAAATACCGCTCTGGGACAAATATTTTGGTGCGACCATTGATTCTCTTACACTCTCATTTGTTAAAGAAAGTAGTATACCTAAAGGGGCAAGAAGGAAACAAACGATCCTAAAAACTAAACAAAATCGACAGAAATATCGCACGCGCGCACGGATAAGGATGCGACACAGCTCGTTCGACCCGGCATCGCTAGAACTGGTCTCAGATGTCAACAGCGTTTTGCCAACAGTTAGTAAATTGGTCCAAGTCGCTAAAAACGCTTTGTGAAAATGCGAACCACTGCAAAAGACGCGTCGACCTAGGCGCCCTGGCAACCAGAAAGGAGGGATTCGGCACGCCCGCCAGCTCAGGACTGATGGACGCGTATGGCGGACGACTTGGGCAGATCTTCGCGGCCAGCACGATCGGCAGCGCTAGCACGATCGACAGGCGGACTAGATGGCATGCTGAACAGCTAGCTCGATCGACAGGCGGACTGTCTGGATGGCATGCTGAACAGCTAGCTCGATCGACAGGCGGACTGGCTGGACAGCACGCGGCACAGCTAGCTCGATCGACAGGCGAACTGGATGGCACGCTGGACAGCTGGGGCGATCGACAGGCGGACTGGACGGCACGCTGGACAGCTGGGGCGATCGACAGGCGGACTGGACGGCACGCTGAACAGCTAGCGCGATCGACAGGCGGACTGGACGGCACACTGAACAGCTGGGGCGATCGACAGGCGGACTGGCTGGACGGCACGCTGAGCGGCTAGCGCGATTGACAGGTGGACTGGACGGCACTCTGAACAGCTGGGGCGATCGACAGGCGGACTGGACGGCATGCTGAACAGCTGGGGCGATCGACAGGCGGACTGGATGCCATGCTGAGCAGCTAGCGCAATCGACAGGCGGACTGGACAGCACGCTGAACAGCTGGGGCGATCGACAGGCGGACTGGACAGCATGCTGAACAACTAGCGCGATCGACAGGCAAACTGGATGGCATGCTGAACAGCTAGCGCGATCGACAGGAGGACTGGACGGCACGCTGAACAGCTGCGGCAATCGAAAGGCGGACTGGATGCCACGCTGAGCAGCTAGCGCAATCGACAGGTGGACTGGACGGCACGCTGGACAGCTGGGGCGATCGACAGGCGGACTGGATGGCACGCTGGACAGCTGGGGCGATCGACAGGCGGACTGGACGGCACGCTGAACAGCTAGCGCGATCGACAGGCGGACTGGACGGCACACTGAACAGCTGGGGCGATCGACAGGCGGACTGGCTGGACGGCACGCTGAGCGGCTAGCGCGATTGACAGGTGGACTGGACGGCACGCTGGACAGCTGGGGCGATCGACAGGCGGACTGGACAGCATGATGAACAGCTAGCGCGATCGACAGGAGGACTGGATGGCACGCTGAACAGCTGCGGCAATCGAAAGGCGGACTGGATGCCACGCTGAGCAGCTAGCACAATCGACAGGCGGACTGGACAGCACGCTGAACAGCTGGGGCGATCGACAGGCGGACTGGATGGCACGCTGAACAGCTAGCGCGATCGACAGGCGGACTGGACGGCATGCTGAACAGCTGGGGCGATCGACAGGCGGACTGGACAGCATGCTGAACAACTAGCGCGATCGACAGGCAAACTGGATGGCACGCTGAACAGCTAGCGCGATCGACAGGCGGACTGGACGGCATGCTGAACAGCTGGGGCGATCGTGAGGCGGACTGGACAGCCTGCTGAACAGGTAGCGCGATTG
>JASAMY010000135.1:7500-15156 GCA_030248085.1 Paralinhomoeus sp. GSCO2_6 | reverse complement strand
CGCATACGGTAGAGATTTAATGGCAAATATGTGTACTTACCTAACATTAGCGTTTTTTATTTGATTTATTTTAGTGTAGTAATTGAGCGTTTCGCCCCTATGCTTAACGCTCAGACTGGCAGGGCTCTTCAGAAGCAACCAGCCTTTAATTATTCTATTTATGTTCAGATTTAGCGGGTTTGAACCACATTACTATGAGAAGGTGGGGTATGAACCCGTTTGTACGAATCTAAGAGGGTACTAAACTGTACCTGCTCGGTTAGGGCCATTCTCTCATCGTTGGCGGAGTTTGTGGCTTCCATTTGATCAAGACTCTTAAGGAATGGAGTGTTTGCCGACTATTTTCGCTTATTTTTTGATTATTTTAAGGGATGTACCAGATAGATTCTTCAAGTTCGGTATGTCCGATTTGTACGCTGTGCTGTACTGTGCTGTGCACCAGTGCGGATTGGTATTTACGGTAGAATAGTTTGAGCGTTACGATGCGTTGCTATCTCAATGCAGTGAATCAAAGCGATAAAAATTTTTTAATTACTTTTTTTCTGTTGTATTGGGCACATATGCGTTTTAATAGGTTTTCATGGTTGTACATTACTTTAGCTATGTGTTTTACAATCATATTTTGGTCGCATTTGTTGCAGTGGATGTACTCATCGTGTAAGCTTTTAAGTCTGTTCCACATGTCGGTTTCAGATGAAGTCAGGCGCAGTATACGCAGCGTTTGTCCTCTGAGAATTCCATAGGCCATGTTCTTTGGAACGTTACTGCTTGTCATTATGTAGCGATTAATCTTAAATTTGTATGCATCCGTTTTATTGTATAGTTGTACTTCAGCATATTTATTTTTAATTTCTACAGTAAGATCAAGAAAATAGGTTCTAGATTCTGTGAGTGTTGTCTTGTTGAGTACTAGCTCTGAGGGGTACATAGATTTGGCTGCATCATGGAAATTGCTAAAGTTGATTGCTAAAATGTCGTCGACATATCTGAATATGTATTGGCTGTTTGTAACTTTATTGTCTTTTAGCCATTTGTATTCAAACCAACTTAAGCATAAGTCAGCTAGTGCACTGCTCACGACCCCTCCTTGTGGACATCCTTTTACTGTATGAAATATAACACCGGCAAATTTCATGTATGAATTTTGAAGTATGTCTTTGCAGAGTTCTTTGACTTCATTTTTGTGCCAGCACTGGGAATTGCTTTGAAATTCGTTTAGATAGGCGACTTTAGCATATTTAAGCGATACGTAGTCCGTTTTTGCGTTCCGGTGGCATAGGTCGACTATGGAGTTAATGCCTTCCATTATGGTGAAGTGCTCTAATGAAGGAAATAAAGCACTGAAGTCTCCAGAGTAGATAGTGTCTACTGTAGCTATGTCTTTTAGTTTCTCGGCTACTGTATATGAGTTGTTGATTGATACGTAAACCTTGGTTCTGTTTCTTGAATATATCGCGTTGCAGTAGTTGCGAAAATGAACCGTGTAGTGGCAAAGGAACATTTTGCAGATTTTTTCCAGGTCTTTCGAGGTGGCATTCTTGGCTGCTACAATTGTCCGAAGTTGCGGTGGTTCTTTATGTAGTTTTGGGTTGGCAAAGATGATTGGTATTTCATCGTGTTTATGAGTTGTTCTTGAGACACGGTATTTTTTACACAGTTGGTTGTGTATAGATGTCACCTTTGCTGCGTCAAAATCAGTTGGTGCATAAGTTATATTCGCTTGATGGACAATATCGTTGTTTCGCATTTGTAAGCCACATTCTTCTGCTAGTTTTTTGTAGTAGTAATATTTGCAGGTAAACGAGTAATTGCCAGGCACTTTGTCTGTAGTGGTGATCATGTAGTTCTGCTGAAGTTGCTTAAGGTAGTGTTTGCTTTTGTTTTGTAGTTTTTGGTTGGCGTCTTGGCTGATGGTTTGTTGAATCCGTTTGTTGATTTGTTGTAGGGTGCACATTTCTATTTTTAGTAATTCTGAGGCTGTAATAATTTGTTTTCCTGCAAGTGATAATAAGTAGGGTTTTATTTCACTATGGACTGTCTCTGCGATTTTGTGTTTATTTTCGAAAATGTTATTTTTGTATTTAGTTCCAAGTGCCATGCACTGTCTAAGTCCGTCATCTTGAACAATGTTCAGGTCTCCAGTCATCACGTGTCCTATGACTTTATGGGCAAATAGTTTGTTGCATCCACAGTTCTGTTGGTTTTTTAGAGCATTTATTAGTTTGTATTTATCAAGGTTTTTTAATTCTCTAGAGTAGTTAGTTAACTTTGTCCATAATGGTGGGGCTGTTTTGTATGTTATTTGGGTGTCCCATTCTATTTCTGGTAGTGGTCTTTGGATGATTTTGCAAATGTTGTTTTTAGATATAATTTTATTAATCCCTATTTTTGATACAGAGCTATGCACATGTGTGATTGAAAGTCGTTTTATTGGCTTCTTTATGGTGGATGTATAATTAGTATTTTTCGTTCCTTTTAATAAGAAGCTAATAAGCAGAGAGGTCACTTCGGTGTTATACTTTTTTTGAAGACATTTTTGTACAATTAATTCGATAAAGCGATTTTTCGATTTTTTAAGTTCGTGAAATATTTTGTTTTTATTGATGGTTTTTATTTTGGTCAGAAATTGGGCTACTGTCATTTCGTCTAGGATAATTGATTTAGAAGTGTTTTTATGTTTTTTGTTAAAATTTATTTTTCTACCACGTTGTAGCTTAATACCTTCAAAGTATGGATTTTTGTTTGTAGGGATTCTGAGCACGTCATGTAGACTTTGTATTGTACCCAGTGATGACATGTGCGTGTTCAATCCGTAGGGGTACAGAGTGTTGGCTTGTTTCATCCAGAATTTTTCGGCATCTAGACGGGTTTTGTTGTCAGTGTCGTTGTGGATTGTTTGGAGGATTTCAACTCTCATGTCTTTGACAGTATGCTCGTTATCTCTAAAGTGTTGATAGAGTCTCACGTGTGATTTATTGTTGATGACAGCTCTCCGATGTTCTCTAAAGCGGGTAGATAGTTGACGTTTTGTCTCACCTACGTACTGGTAGCCGCATTTAGCGCATGTTATCATGTACACCAGATTCTTGGTATTGCAATTCCAGGTGTCACTGGTACTCGAATCAACAGCGATCTTTTGATTTGTAGCTGTAATAGGTATGTAGTCCCTAGTAATCACGTGTTGACAAGTAATACAACTTTTCCCGCAGGCAAGTGTTGCTTTATGCATTTTGTTGTTTGGTTGTATACTGTAGTTCATGAGTCCGTTGATCATAGTGCATTCGATGTTGCAGCATCTTCCTTCAGCACCACGGCGGGCAGTAGACTGCCCTTGGTCGGCATTACGTCTGGTAGCTACGTGTGAAGCGGTGAGAGGGGTTGAAGGTGTGCCAGGAATTGAAGGTTCCCTCCGAGACTATTGCCAGGACTGCTGGCCAGGCGTCTGCCACAGTTAAAAAACCGTTCCTGTACAGCCCAGGATCCCAGGAAGCTCTCCCGTGCCCTCGGAGGCGTGGGCAGAGACGACGGGAGGCCTATCCGTGGAGCGGCTGTCACTCACTCATTCACGGCTGTCACTCACTCAGGCCTTGAGCGCCGACGGCGGCTGGATCAGAGGGCGCAGCTGCAGTCCAGTCGGCAGGGGCTTGGCTTGGCGGCGCTTGAGGGGTAGACGCGACGCCTGGCCGCTGGAGACTGGTCGGCGGGTGGCTGGCGTCCTTTCTGAAAGTTCAGCGCTGTTGGAGTCCGGAGTTAGAGCGAAGATTGTCGGAGTACGGTATGTACAAGTGTAGGTCGGCTGGTGGACGTCCTGGCGGACGTCAGTACAGGCGCCCGCCGTCTCAGTCTTCACAGAGCTGGAAGAGCGCGTAGGTGTGCACGAGGGAGGGCAGTCGGGCCTTGGAGGCGACCCACTCGCGGCGGGCCCAGTCGAACCACTCTATGGAGTCGATGGGCACGAAGTTCTGGCTCTCGCCGCCCAGCGCGTGCAGTCGGCCCTCCTTCGTGTCACCCTTTTGCACCAGGTGGAATGCGGCGCGCCGTCGACTCATCGGCGGGAACGATGACCTACACACCGTACGTGTAGGTATAGAGGGATTGGTGAAGGCGGGCGGGTGTTAACTAACAATGCGTTTGAAAAAAATACGCGCCCAACTCTAGTTGAGGGAAAGTTAAGGTCGCCGTTGAGCGAAACAGACTGACGTACCTGTTTTATACATGCACAATGCATGCACACTGTTCCTACGCGCCACCATACGCTCAGACACCGAGAAAATTGCTTTCCAGACGATGGTCCATTTAGTGAGGGGCGTAATTATAGGGGATGGCCAATATACTAAAAGTGCTCTTGGGAGAGAGTGCAATTATTGGGGGCCTAAGAAAAGGGGTGGTACTGCAAATCATAGTGTTTACTATTTGCCTTCTAGGTATTTGTGTAGAGACAGACAGACAGACTCTCACCATTGGTCCTCAGCAATGTCATAGACGTAGCACTCTCTGCGCGGTTGCACGGCGCTCGCTCCGCAGCACAACGCGACGCTGTTGGATTGGTTCAGGTAGACCGCTGCAGGTACGCGTCGCTGAGTGGGCAAATCTGCCAGTCTCGTCCACGCCTTCGTGTCGACGTTGTACTAAAATGCATAAGGTACGTACATAGAAGATACTGTAGTCTCTTTTGGCACTGCCCCAGCCGCTTAATCTCCAATAACACTCCAGGGACTGCGAGGGTGAATTCGTAGCGCCCCGCCCGTCCGATGGAGCCTACGAAACACCTACTAAAAATACCGTATTTAGACTCCCCGTTGACCCTTTACTTTGACGCGATTTTCGTCCACAACTTCCCCATTCTGAGCATCCACCACACCACGCACAACATTAGGGTTTCGGGAGTGGAACACCCCCCCCCCACGCTGGGATGGGGCGCCCCCTCCCGCTAAAGGGAAATTGTAATTGACACGACCTATGTACTGTGTCATACAAGCGCACAGTGTATAGCATCACCTTGATGGTCTGCGCGACCGGAAAAGGGCCCAGTTCGCTGCCTTGGGGGGTGTTGTCACCGCCAAATAGGAACAGATTGTTTGAGTCATCCGCAACGGCAGCCGCTCCGTGGAGGGGCGTGGGCAAGAGCGCCTCGACGAGTCGCCAGTCTCCTCCGCTCTCCAACGAGTAGACCTCGCACGTGTCGAGCAAGCGATTGGCGCTCAAGCCGCCGCACACGTACATGTCGCTGCCTAGAGCGCGAAGGACGCGGAGCAGTCCAACTCCAAAAGCGCACATGTACATACACGTTGGTAATATAAGTAAGTACCCGAATGGCATGTAACACGCACGCACACAGGCACTCACGCCAAGCACGAATGCAAGCACGCACGCACGTACTGCAAGCGGCCTTTACTAATGAGGGCAGCGCCTGCCAGCCAGCGCGCCTGGACTCCGTCGGGCCCACGAACGGTTGCTCGCGTCTCCACGTCGAATAAGTCGGTCCAGACGCGTCTCTCTATTTAAACAAGATTGTTGCACACACGCAATCTAGATGCAATCTTGAAGTGGCCGTCTTTTATTGCATACCGTTTGCCAAGAAACGGGTTAAGCGGTGACAGCAAGTCGAAATCTCCAAAGATCGAGCTGGCGCAAGCTTACTGACAAGATTTGTCACTCACACTCTACCTTGGATGATTGCTCATTTGTCACTGTGCCTACATACAGTATCTCGGCGCTCGGTTGTTCGTTTTGCATGACGTTTTAATTTGGTCATGTATTTTTGTTTGGCCCATGCATGTTGAATTTCAGCTATAAATCCGTCCAACCAGTATTTTCCTAAAGGGGGGGAGAGTGCATATAGTTTTGATACACCCTTTACATGTTGTAGGTACATACCTTTGGGCACGGATCCACCCGCGCCCAGCACCATGACTTGGTCGCCGTGCCTGGCGGCGACGATGCCGGCGCGCGCGCTGGTGAGGTTGCCGATGCGGTGGTACGCGCCGCTCTCCACGTCGAATGCCAGAACTCCGCGGGTTGGTCGCGCAGCTCCGGGTCCTCGCCACCAAAGAGAAGAAGTTGGCCTGTAGAAGAAGAGGTCACACTAAAACGCACGCCAGATTCTCCAGTAGTCCCCTCACTGGGATTCTGGGAATAGGTACCATTGTTTCAACCCTCGGCTTCAAGCCAGGGCACTATGTACTACGGCTACCCTAGAGAGGGTGGTACTATTGGAGGAGGGGCATTATTAGAGAATCCACAGTACGTACAGACATGTATGTATATTTTACAGTAGGAAATGCACATAAAGTCAATACTCTCTAAGTCAATTCAGCATGATATGCTTGTGTTGTTGTAGTTGATGGTTGCTTCTAAGGAAATGAAGCAGAATTTCGGCAAGCGATATGCGCACATCAGCAGCAATAGCGGCAAAACTATCGCAACGTGCCGTATTCCATTGCTAGAAAGTATCAATGCCAAGCAATGGAATCAAGACTTTCAGGTAGATTGATTGTGGGTGGTCGTCGTATGGATGGATGAATGGTGCGTGCTTGCGTGCGTGAGTGTGTCTGTGTGTGTGTGTGTGTGTGTGTGTGTGTGTGTGTGTGTGTGTGTGTGTGTGTGTGTGTGTGTGTGTGTGTGTGTGTGTGTGTGTGTGTGTGTGTGTGTGTGTGTGTGTGTGTGTGTGTGTGTGTGTGTTATGGAACTATGTCTTGTCTAGACAAACTGAACAGCAACAAGATTGTGGTGGACCAAGGAGACGCAGTCTTGTTGAATTCCCTTCCATGTGCGTCGCAGATCGGTGGCTTACTTGATTTGTTCACTGCATCAAGTGACGTCTGCTTTGCGTCACGGGTGCACGTGTGTAACCAAAACTTCCAAACTGGACACGTGTTGGTGCTGGACGTGGACGAAGAGACTGCTGACTCGATGCTCTTTGGCCATCTTCAGGGCACGGTCGCGTGACGTTGGACGCAAAGGCCGTCTTCTTGGTCAAACTCTCAGCGTCGGCCACATTTGAAAAGCATTTCCATGCGTACAACGTCAAATGGTCGGATGACTTTGCCGTTGTTGTTCCAGACAATCTAGTTGATTTTCATCCATTGGATATGTACTCGACGCCTTTCTCTGATAATTCCTATTATGTTTCTCCACGATATTTGATTGTTCAAAACTAGGCACACTATTTAATTTGTCATGCGCTTGCTTCTATCCCTCTGTGTTCTGCTTGCCAGCTTGCGTTAGTTGTACAAACGCGAACTCTTGGCTTGTTGCTCGTTTCTGAGCAAATTAAAATAACGTTTTGTCTGGGACACATGTTTCTGTCAATGACAATGCCATTCCTGGTGGTCAATGGGGATTTATCTCCTTGAACGCACACCGTCTCGCACGCACGGACACCGTCGCATGTATCCATCCACATTCAAAGAATAATTATTGTTTTAATCAGAAACACGCATTGCGCCACAGATACCACGAATATGTATTGCCACAACCAAGCATTTTCTTTGTTTTGCCCAGAACAAAGAATTAATCATTGTTGGAAACAAAGAATGGGGTAAGAGAGCGAATTAATCATTGCGAGCAGACGGGTACAGACAAGATGTGTAGCGCCAGCGAAACTCAGTATATGTACGCAGACCGCAGTTCAGTTAGTGGGCGGCACAAAGAAAG
>JASAMY010000135.1:0-5000 GCA_030248085.1 Paralinhomoeus sp. GSCO2_6 | reverse complement strand
ACTTGCGCGCGCGAGAATTCGGATTTTTGATCGCCCATAACTTTTGATTGGCTGAACCGATTTCGGCGCGTTATGGGCCAAAAGAAGCGCACTCATCGGGGGACCGTACGTGCCACAGCGCGTTGCAGTATTGCTGCGCGTTAAGGGGGTACGCCCGAAAATGTTTCCGAAAAGTGTCTTTTTTTTTTTTCGTGTTCTCCTCCCAGTTTTTGGAGCGCCACTCGCTAGTGCCATGGGCAATTGGAATGAAACTTGGCATGTGTAAGCGACCCATGATGGCAATTTTGCGTACCAAAGGAATCGTCTCTGCGTCCTACCAAACTCGAGATATCGTTGATTTTATGCGTTTTTTCGGACATAGTCGTTTTTTTGGGGTGGTTTCCACCAAGAGTAAATCTCGAAAAAGTGCCCAATTAACCCCCAATTTTTTTTTGATTTCCTTGAACAGTTTCTTATGGGAAGTCTATGCCAAGTCACTGAACCTAAAACTTCATCACCGATAATGAGTTATTAGCAATTAAAAATATCGGCCAAAAAGTTTGTGTTTAATAGGCGCGCTAACGGCTTATCACAGAGCTTTGCTATAAAGGAAAAAGTTGTTCGGCATGACCTGGAATAGACCCCTTTTGACAATTGGACCAAATTGAACGCACCAAAATGCCTCTCCCCATTATACCGAAAACGAAAAATGGCGATATTTTGGTGTGGTTACGTCGGAGGGCATTAACGTCAATAATAAAGTTGATTGCCCTTCGATGGCGAACATTTCATTCCTTGAAGTCAACATGATCCGACGCACCAAAATATTTTCACATCCGGAATAATCGATAAATATTGATATGGGTAGGTCGGATCACTTTGGCTAAAACACGGAAGTTGACCGCCTGCACGTGTAGATTATTTTGATTCTTTACACTGCTATGCTCCGACGAACCAATATGGCACTGCAGATGTGCACGCACGCACGCACACCATCAAATCGGCTGCTTCACAAAAAACTCGATGTGAGTACGTCGCATCACTTCGGCTAAAACACAAAAGTTGACCGCCTAGTTATAGCGATCATTTTGATTCTTTACATCACTATGCTACGATGCAGCAATATAGCACAACTGCACACGCACGCACGCACGCACGCACACACACAATTATCCGCAGTGGCTTCTGTTTGTAGTTTCTCTGCATGCTGTGCCATTTGCTGATAGGCCATCCTGCTTTGTATCATTTGCATGACAATTAGTTGTGCACAACTTTGGTCAATGAAAAATACATGCGTACCTATTTTCAAACCACATGCTCACATTCTATACAATGAGTGTCTCCTACTGCACTCAGGGGATTCTACCAAGCATGCTACATATGTCATACATGGTACATATGTCGTGCATGCGTGCGTGCGTACGTGCGTGCATGTGTGCGTGCGTGCCTGCGTGCGTGCGTGCATGCGGGTGCCTGTATAGGTTTTACGCATCGATGTTTGTCTTACGAAAAAACACTGTATTAAGGAAAATTTTGCAGGCGGCTGCAAAAAAGGTGAATATGTGACGCTCTTTTGTTGGAGCCCAGTTTGAAAAAGAGGGGTATCAATTAAGGCATGCCTCATTTATGTATAGCCACTTATGCTTTGCAGCTGATCAACTTCAGTTTGAACAAACTGTGTATAAAAACCGAACCAAACGCAGCAACACGTCACATATTCGGCATTTTTTTGTGTGAGCTATCTCACTCACCCAAAATGCAACAGCAATCCTTTCACATCTCATCTATCTCTGGTCATTACCATCGACCTGGCACAGCCAAAGTTCCTACATAAATTATTGGCACCTTGCTAACATTTGTGAGATGTGGATTGCCACTACAGTTCAGTTAGTGATGTGTAGGTATACATATGATACTGGCTCCATTCGTCATTTCCTTTTTGGCATTTACCCAATAACGCACTGCTCCTATACAACGTGTTTGCGTGCGTACGTGCGTGCGTGCGTGTGTTCGTGCGTGCGTGCGTGCGTGCGTACGTCTGCATAGTGGTCCATGTGCAAGACCCTGCGGTCCTTCCTGCCTGTCTTGCAACCACGTGGCATTTAGTCATTCATGCGGCATATGTGAATGCAGGGTGTTCCAGTCCAGTTATAGGTCCTATGATTGCCACTGCTCCTTTCTATGCACACAAACACAAAAAAATGCCGAATATGTGACGTGTTGCTGCGTTTGGTTCGGTTTTTATACACAGTTTGTTCAAACTGAAGTTGATCAGCTGCAAAGCATAAGTGGCTATACATAAATGAGGCATGCCTTAATTGATACCCCTCTTTTTCAAACTGGGCTCCAACAAAAGAGCGTCACATATTCACCTTTTTTGCAGCCGCCTGCAAAATTTTCCTTAATATACCTAGCAGCAGTAAATACTACAGACAACGTCAGCAGGAGGGCCTTGACGTGTCGCTTGATTTCGCCTGCCCCGACTGCTCGACCCTTCTCAGCACGTCCGATGCTCGCCTTCGACCGCTCGACGACCAAACTCGTAAGCAACGCCTGGAGGGTCCACAACGCCAACTGCCAGTGGCGTAGCCAGGATTTTGTCTCGGGAGGGGGTACAGTTTCCAACTTTTTAACAGGGTCCCTCCTGTTGCGCCGCAGGCGAAAATTTTGCGATTTTGGGCTACTTTCGAGCATTTTGAACCTATTTTGGGCTACTTTCGAGAGATTTTAACCTATTTTGGGCCACTTTTGAGCAATTTTAACCAATTTTGAGCTACTTTGAGCATTTTTAACCTCACAGCGAGCTAAAATGCTTTCTCTCTCTCTTTTTTCGCCCGGGCATTTTTGCAACAGGGTGGATGGACCCTGTTACATTTTTTGGGCTTCACACCATCTCGGGGAGGGGTATACCCCCCCTACCCCCTCCCTTGGCTACGCCACTGCCCACTGCTCGCCCGACTCTGCACGCCCCAAACAGCTCGATCGCCTTCGAACAGGATGACCGACGCTCCACGCCGTGACAGCTTCACCGCCTTCTACGCCTCCACTTGAACTGGACGACCGCCTTCGAACAGGACAGTCGGCCCAGCACGCTCGACTTGAACAGCACGGCCGCCTTCAAGCAGGACAGCCGGCTCAGCACACTCGTTCCGCTTCTGTCGGTCTCCGACGAGTAGATTCTCGACGACACGGTAGGAAAGACTACACGAAAGAAAAGACCCGTGATGTTGCACGGCTCGGCCGGTGATCTTGAGAAATCCACTAGACCGCAGATGACGTTTCCGACCAATGATGACGATCCTGCCGATGTATCCTGACGACTATCCTGCCTGGCGCTCCAATTTGTTGGCGAAGGTCCTTCCGACCGCCTTGTTGTAGGTTCACTCGCCACTCTTCTCCTCCACAAACACTCTTCATAAAACAATTCTCTTTATTAAACCGCAAAAGACACAACTCTTCACAGACTCTTCGAGGTACCGTAAATCCTCCAATACAACCCCCCCCCCCCCTCCAATAGTGCCCCCGGGTATGGCAAGGTTGAAATAATAGAGCCCCCCTCCAATAGTGCCCCCGGGGGTAAAGGGTATGTTGTGCCATGTGCCTTTTATGGGCAAAAATATAGCGCTAGGTACATTTATTCTACACACTACTACTAACCAATAATAAAGCGTGTTTTTTTTAAATTATCACATTTCTTTTTTGAATAACTTTTGTTTCCTTTGTCGGATTGTTTTGAAATTTGGAACACTTATACACAAGACTTTAGGATTTTGTCTGAAAAAAAAAATCGTCGAATTCGGTGTAGGATTCCGAGAGTTATGGCGCTCCAAATCAAGTGTCTCGTTTTTTGGCAGATCTTACGAACGAAATCGGTCGTATCGTAACTGATCAGTACTGTATGCAAATTTCAAACGCAAAACTTTGCTTTTGTTTGCGCGGGCTCGTCTAATATGGTCGGCGTACAGAATTCTCTAGTGCTGCTCGACTGAAACCTCCCCTCTCCATCCGCCCTCCCCCCACTCCACTCGCCCACCCAACGGCCCTCTTCTGGGCCACCTCAACAGGGTTCAACTCTTACTCTGCGCTTCCACGTGGTGATATGCCTGGGCAACGTCTCTTTTATGAGGCGACAAAGCGGAGGGGCACTGCTAGCATGATTTTCTTAAACATCAGCCCAACACAGCACCAACACCAGCCCAGCAATGGTGTTTTTGTTCTCAAAAAGAGACATCTGATTTGGAGCGCCATAACTCTCGGAATTCTCAACCGAATTCGACGATTCTTTTTTTAGACAAAATCCTAAAGTCTTGGGTATATGTGTTCCAAATTTCATTACAATCCGACTAGGGAAACAAAAGTTATTCAAGAAAGAAATGTGATAATTTTAAAAAAACACCCTATAGTACGTTTCAGCAACTATTAACGGTAATTCAACCATTAAATGTGGCAAAAGTGATCAAAATCACCGAAAAATCGGCAATTTTGAGGGCGAAACTAGCATTACCATTCAAAATTTGTAGGTTGAAATAATAGAAGCCCCCCTCCAATAGTGCCCCCTCTCCAATAGTGCCCCAAAGGTAAGGAGAGGTTGAAAAAATAGTGCCCCGGGGCACTATTGGAGGATTTACGGTAATAGAATGAACACAGATAAAGGGTAGATCGAAATGTCATATGTCTAGGAGCGTTTCCGGTAAATTCTTCTAACAGCTCGGCTCCACTGCAACAGCCTGGAGGAGCTGGCGCGCCTCTACCGCATGAGTCGCGCCGAGGAGGCCGAGCACGACTGCGTGCGCAGCCGACTCGACATGGATTGGTGGAAAGGCAACGTCGATCCGATCGCAGCGTGAGTTCTCATACCTAATGTACCTAAAGCCACTGCTGTGGGGGTGACGTGCGGTCGATACATACCTACGTGACCGCCTACTTACCTACAGGTATCGCAGACGCGTCTGTAAGACCGGTCTCTGTACAGTAATCTTGGGCACAGGCTGCCACCCTTTCTCCGACGGTGCTTCTCTTCC
>JASAMY010002099.1:0-15163 GCA_030248085.1 Paralinhomoeus sp. GSCO2_6 | reverse complement strand
AGGATATTGGGTTTTTGTTGTTGTTTTACGAGGATCTATCAAAAGTTTTCTAGTTTTCCTTAGATTTGTGTGAATGCACATACAATTTCTGAGTAATACCTCTTCATTGCATGCACATGTCTGTCAAGCCCATCATTGCTGAATACACTCCATGAAATTGAATGATTTGTATCTCTCATCTGTGACAGTCTAACAGTTACATGTCTTTGGTTCTTTTCTTTTTAAGCACCATTGCTCCAACAGCACCAACCTACACAGTAGGTAGCCATGAAGGTGGAAGAAATAACCCAGATAGCTCACTATATATGGACAATGTTTTCAAAATAATGCAATCACTAGGTCACTAGATGCACATCTCAAACTGGCCCAATGCAACTTGGGTACATTGTACACACTAATGTCACCAAAATAGTTTGGTGTAACGCTGCTAGAGCTGAATTTGACTTCAAATTACACACAGATAAAAAAAAAATTAAATTAATTAAATAATTTAAATAAATTAAATAAGTCTCAGCACCTTTTTTAAAAATTAAAAATTAAAAAAAAGAAGTATTTTGAGTTATTTAAAAATTAAAAATTAAATTAAAAAACGTTTTCGACTTTTTAATAAATAAAAATTAAAAAAATAAGTCTGCAGACTTTTTACTGACATCGCTATTTATAAGCCCCCCTATAATTAGCCCACCCCTATAATCATACACCCTCCTAGAGCTCGAACAAAAAAATTAGCCCCCGGGGGGCTAATTATAGGGTTTACGGTAGATGGGAGTCTGTCGTTTTGGTTGTATGCACCTAGAGCGGCTGCGGTACAGTGTACGCAACGGACTTGTGGGAGGACTTCTTGTGTGTTACAGAGCTTTGCTACATAGGAGATTCACGTGCAATTATGGCTGCATGAGGTATGTACATACATACATACATGTAGCCGTAGTAGAGCAAGAGAATTCGTGACATAGAGCAGCGCGGCGCCGTGCGGAACTTTCAGGATGTCGGCCTAAGGTCAAGTGCCTACATATGTGCATAGGTATGTACACATATGTACATGCATATACGGTGTACTAATACTGAATGAGTCATGAAAGAAAGGCTCAGGAGAACTGGCGCGTTGTCGAGAGCGAGGAAGCTGGCGAATTAGTCGCAGTGACGGCCAAGCATTGGAGTGGCTCACTCACGTGTGCCGGTGAGGAAGTCGACCGCGGACGGCGCCGCACACGTCCTCTCCTTGGTGGGGCCCATCGACGTCGCCTCTTCGCCTAGCATGCGGACGCTGAGGAGCATGGAGTTGGCCGACGAGGTTCCGCCGCAGTTGTCGGCTCCTTGAACGCACAAGTGATCGCACAGCTCGGCGGCCTGACCCTCTTCCCCAGCCTTGATGGCAATTCCGCAGTAGCAGAGCGTCACGTGCTGCCCTGAAGCGACAACGCTGTTGACTCACTCGAACCGACTTTTCGCAATGGCACACGCAGTTGGCGGCATACAGATACAATATACAATCATTAGACGTACCCACTACTCGGGTCCCACACTGTTCGAAGCAACTTTGCACAGAGGGCGCGATGATCGCCTTCTCAAACGTCACTTGCTCCAGGTCGTAGCAACCAGCGCTGACTATGTCCGCGGCGACAGGCCCTGAAGTATGTACAGTATGTATCCACGCTGACGGGCGGTAACACTTGTAGCAAGAGACGCGTCTTACCCAGGAGGGCAGCACCAATTAGGGTAAGCGTTCGCGACAGTCTACTCTGTGACATCATTTCCATAGAACCGCAAGACGGTAGGTAGGAAGGTAGGTAGTACGTACAATTAAATCGATGTAGTTCAGTATCTCTATGAAAGGTTCGGCGGCGGGCTCTGCTTCAACGCATCAGGCCGAGGGCCGTCAAAATGAAATCCGCCCTAGTTACAGCAACCCTCCAGGGAAGCAGCGATTCGCACGGCCACGGTGGCGTTGGCGCTGTTGATTCGGGGTCGCCTTGGTCGGCCCGATTAATGATCGAATTAAGCGCTTTATGACGACGACGAGCCGATTTTTTGCGCCGGACGCGACCTTTTGGCGTCCGTCGCTGAAGCCGCTCCCTTCCTGCTCAGAAAGGAGCGAAGCGCCGACCTGAGCAACAGTTCGAGACCGTCTCCAAAAAGAGACCGTTTGAGACCGTGCGTGCGTGCGTGCGTGCGTGCGTGAGAGCAGATGGACGCATGCATGCACGCACGCACGCACCAGGACACATGCACGCACCGACACGATCGAACGCAGGCACGCAGGCGCGCGCGCACGCACGCGCGCACGCACGCACGCACGCACGCACGCACGCACGCACGCACGCACGCACGCACGCACGCACGCACGCACGCACGCACGCACGCACGCACGCACGCACGCGCGCGCGCACGCACGCACGCGCGCGCGCACGCACGCACGACCGCACGCACGCACGCACGCACGCACGCACGCACGCACGCACGCACGCACGCACGCACGCACGCACGCACGCACGCACGCACGCACGCACGCACGCACGCACGCACGCACGCACGCACGCACGCACGCACGCACGCACGCACGCACGCACGCGCGAGACCACCCACGCACGCCCGCGGGCGCGCGCGCACGCACGCACGCACGCACGCACGCCCGCACGCACCCCCGCACGCACGCACGCACGCACGCACGCACGCACGCACGCACGCACGCACGCACGCACGCACGCACGCACGCACGCACGCACGCACGCACGCACGCACGCACGCACGCACGCATGATCGTGGCCTTTTTGTAGGTTCTCTCTTTCTCGTCCTGTACACCTTCTCCGACTACGAAGTGTTCAGCACGGTCATTCTGAAGGAGCGCTTACCCAGCGTCTTACCAGACCTGTTCTCCGTCAACTTTCTGGCGTCAATCACGTTCTCCCTAATCGGAGGCTCCATCGTCTCAGTGGGGCTGCTGTACACCCTACTCTTTGCGCGGCTGTCTAGAAGCCAGCGGGCAGCCAGACGCCGGCCCAGCGCCGCGGAACTGTCCAGCAGGGTGGGCGCGAGGTTGAGACGTCGCTACTGCGCCTTCCTATCGATCGGTCTGCCCGTTCTCGTCTCGGCCGTCTCGCAGTTTGTGCTCCGCGTCACGTGGAGAGCCGACACGCAGTGGGCGCTCAGCAGGGCCCACGATCAGGCGTAGCTCGTTTCAGCTTAGTTCTTGAAAATATGGTTTGCCACTCACCTGGCACGGATTTCTGGCTGAAGCCCTGGCGCCACCGGACACCGACGCAATGAAAGCATTTATCGCTTGCCAAATGGGATTAGTAAATCAGTGATCGTGGTGAGAGTTGAACCGCGGGTCACGAGAGCGGGACACGCCTTACCACTGAGCTACTCGCCCTCAATTGAACACAAATTGAATGTCATGCCGCAATCCACTTCGAATGTGTGTTACTGTGGAATCAATGGTGCTGGTGGCGAGTCGACGCCAGGACGCTCGACAGCAACTGCAGGGCTCAGATGATGAAATGACGAATGGACGGACGAAGCGAAGACGACGCGCCGCGCCGGGCTCAGATGGCTTGTCAACAGGAGGGAGACTTCCGCTGCCTTGGCGAGGTTTAAAGCGAGACGACACGTGCAGGCAGCTCCTCCAGTAGCAATGACGAGCACCAGTGAAGTACGAATCAAAGGTTCCAGCGAACGAACACCCAAACATCTGCAGCTGCGTACTCTGGAGCGCTCTTTGGAATGTCCAGCCAGAGCTTCCAAATGTGTATTGGAACTTGTGTTGTGCTAACATAACATGGCCTAAAAAAGTGGCTTGACGATTTTTTAATGCGATTCAAATGACAACAACATGACAATCCTAAGCGCCAAATGACTGGAAGAAATTGGGAAGCAAACATGAAAAAAACAAACAAAGCGAATATTCAGCAAACAAATCGCAGTTGTCGTCAATAAAGGTTTTGATGGGGAAAATCTGCGAAACTGGGCATATCAACAGTAGGCATGGCAGTAGGTCTCCCAAGGATTTTCAACCTTGGGAGACCGCAAAGAGAGCATCGAGAGCAATCAAATCTCAGCATTTCCAAGAATTGGACGCACCCAGGAGCGATACTTCGAAATGCAAAAGCCTCGAACCGAGGTTTCATTTGGCAACTTTGCCCTGGAACTTCGTGGATGGAGGAGTTTTAATTATTCGTTTGTGGTACGGCAGTTATTTGGTAATTTCGCATTCTATGGAAGAAGAGTTCACTGCACGTACGCGTTAACTTTAGCCAAAGATGATGCAGTCATCGTTGTTGTTCAGCGAGTGGGCGCTGCTGTGCAAGCGTTTCAAGAACTGAGCGCTAGCGGTTGCCAAATGGGATTTTACGGTCCGACGAAGCTGAAATTTTGGGACGAGACGCCGACACGGATGCTGTATGCTTGTTTAAAATTTCACAACAATCGGTTAACTCTAGTGAGCGCGCGAGCGCGCGATCTAGCGAGCTGAACGAGTGCGTGAACACTCGATTTTCGAGGGTGGTTTGCAAAAAGGACTGCCAAATGAGACTGTTGCGTCCGATTCAACTGAAATTTTGTGGGGAGGCGTAGAAAGGTTGGATGTATGCGTGGTTAGAATTTCACGACAATCGGTTGACTCTAGCATGAGAACGAGCGCATGAACACTCGATTTTCGAGGGTGGTTTGCAAAAAGGACTGCCAAATGAGACTGTTGCGTCCGATTCAACTGAAATTTTGTGGGGAGGCGTAGAAAGGTTGGATGTATGCGTGGTTAGAATTTCACGACAATCGGTTGACTCTAGCATGAGAACGAGCGCATGAACACTCGATTTTCGAGGGTGGTTTGCAAAAAGGACTGCCAAATGAGACTGTGTCGTCCGATTCAACTGAAATTTTGTGGGGAGGCGTAGGAAGGTTGGAGGTATGTGTGGTTAAAATTTCACGTCAATCGGTCTACCCTAGACGGAGAACGGCCGCGTTGAAGTTAGGGGTCCAAGAATTTTTGGGCCACCCTGTATATAAGAGCATTGCAGTGGAGTCCACTTCGAAAAACGATTGTATAACAGCATTGCAGTTGACGTGGAGTCCACTTTGAAAACGATTGTATAAGAGCATAGGTACAATGGTATGAACAATCAATTTGCTTGTCACATCTTCGGCGTTTTTAGCGCTCGCTACATAATGACAGAATACAGTGGCACTTAGCATATCAGGAAAAGCGCATACCTACCTATGCACGCACTCACACGCGCGTGCACACGCACGCACGCACGTACATACATACATAGACACCGAAAAATTTTGTAAGTTAGAAATGACGATCCAATGAATAGAATATTAAGGAAAATTTTGCAGGTGGCTGCAAAAAAGGAGAATATGTGACGCTCCTTTAGGCCCAGTTTGAAAAAAACGCGGTATTAAAAGTAGCCACTTCATCAGATGATCAACTTCAGTTTGGACAAACCGTGTATAATCGAACCAAGCGCAGCAACACGTCACATATTCGGCGTTTGTTGTGCTCGCTTGGATCACTGGAAAGGCAGTCCAGGCTGCACGAGGACCGAGGCCTTTCATTCCTTGGACTCAGAGACGAGAGCGGGCCTTGTCCTTGACTGGACGTCTACAGATGGCAGTTCCGTCCGTCCATAGGCACAGGCTAACAGAAGCGGAACAAAGATGAACGAGAATCGAAGATTGAATGTAGGGTATACAATGTACTTGGTACTCAAGATCGTGAATTGATGGTGCATATCACTTACTGTAAGGGCAAGCCACATATTAAAAATTTAAGATGGGCAGGGTAGCGAAATTATTTATGCAGAATCTTTGGCTGTGTGCCCTGTCCATCCATACGATGCCTAATGAATGATGCGCATCGTCAGAGAGCTGAAAGAGTTTGTGAGGGTGGATTGATAGTGGTAGTGTTGTGGCTGTGTGCGATGGCTCGCACAACAAACGCCGAATATGTGACGTGTTGCTGCGCTTGGTTCGATTATACACGGTTTGTCCAAACTGAAGTTGATCATTTGATGAAGTGGCTACTTTTAATACCGCGTTTTTTCAAACTGGGCCTAAAGGAGTGTCACATACCGTAAACCCTATAATTAGCCCCCCTATAATTAGCCCCCCCTATAATAATACACCCTCCCAAGACCACTTTGAGTTAATAGGCCCCCCCCCCTATAATTACACCCCCTCCCTAAATGGACCATCGTCTAAAACGCACATGTTTCCATGTCTGGGTGTATGTATGGTCGCGTATGTGTATGTATGTACACGTATGTGCATGTGAGACTGTGTGAGAGTGTGTTAGAGTGTACCAACGTGTGTGCACAGCGCCTTTTTCCCTTAAAAATCGCCTCCACGCGCCTTTTTGCCCACACATCTTCCCACTCATCGACACTTCCAGTTTATAAGCCCCCCCCTATAATTAGCCCCCCCCCCTATAATCATACACCCTCCTAGAGCTCGAACGAAAAAATTAGCCCCCGGGGGGCTAATTATAGGGTTTACGGTATTCTCCTTTTGCAGCCACCTGCAAAATTTTCCTTAATACAGTGTTTTTTCGTAAAAGAAAGATTAATCAAAAACTCACGCACGCACACACATACAAACCCACAGCAGCAGACCAGAACGGACGCATGCTCAGTGTTGCACCATAAAGCTTATGAAAAGCGTGTACCACTGTACACATTGCGCGTGCGTGCGTGCGTGCGTGCGTGCGTGCGTGCGTGCGTGCGTGCGTGCGTGCGTGCGTGCGTGCGCGTGCGTGCGTGCGTGCGGGTGTGCAGATGTGTCATTTTCATGTATCAGGGGCTGTAGCGAGCATTCGTCCATAAATATTTTCCCAGCTCAAAAAATTACCAAAATTCTGGTAAAAGAACCTAGAAAAGAGACAAAAAATGTGGAATGGACTGGAGACACTGCAGTAAAGCAACGCTGATGGGTTTCCCAAGGGGACACGTGCAAAGGCACAGGCAGGCGTTACTGGGATTCGAACCAGCGACCTCTTGATTTAGGGAACATGCTAAAAAGAAGAATGTGCCCAGTAAACCATAGCTGGCATGTAGCAAGAGTCCCTGTGGCGATTTCATTTTTTGATGTGGAGCATAGATGCCTGCGAGGTTTCCGTCCAATTGATGCAGCAGGCGCGAGTGGGCGACGAACCAAGAAGCTTGTTATGTAAAGTGGGTCCTGCCATCTCCAAAAACTTCTCGGTAAGCACAAGCGTATGGAAGCATGTTATGACTTAATCGATTCCCCCTTTGAATGCGCTTCTTTTGAGCCATCACGCACCAGAATTCGTTCAGGAAATGAAAAATAATGCACGATCATCTACTTACAAATGCACCGCGTGCACGTGTATGTATGTGTGTGTGTATGTGGGAAACAAATAAACTCGCGAACCGCTTGACGTACGTGGACGCGCGATGGCTCGATCGAACCAATGCACCGCGTGCACGTGTATGTATGTGTGTGTGTATGTGGGAAACAAATAAACTCGCGAACCGCTTGACGTACGTGGACGCGCGATGGCTCGATCGAATGCTCGCGACCCCGAGATGGTCATGAGCAAGGTCGATTTTTGATATGCAAATCTATACCGTAGTTATGGCGCATTTTCAAAGTTTGCAGCACAGATTAACACTACCTAACGAATTGCACATGGGTGAATTGCACGTAAAAGACTCGCCTCGACGTCACGAGTCATTTGCACATGCTCCCGCATAATTATGCAAATGAAAATTATGCAAATTATGCCAATTCACAATTTCGCAATTTCACCCACATGGGTGATGATGTCAGTTGACACCTTTTGGCAGCAGGTCACTGCTAAAAGTGGCAACGCTCAACAAGCTGGGCCAAGTGCCTCCCTTCCGGGAGTGGGTGAAAGCCAACTGCTTTTTGTAAAAAGTACTGTAAGTGTGTGGATCTTGCGTAATTGGAAAGTGGAAAATAAACTGCGCATTGATGAATCAGGGTGTACGCGTCAGCGTACAACCCTAATATGTGACGACTTGCGCGCGCGAGAATTCGGATTTTCGATCGCCTATAACGTTTAATTGCCTGAACCGATTTGGTCGCGTTATGGCTCAAAAGAAGCGCACTCATCGGGAGACCGTACGCACCACAGCGCGTTTCAATACTATTGCGCGTTAAGGGGAAACGCCCAAAAAGGTTTTGGAATAGTGTCTTTTTTTTTTTCTTGTTCTCCACCCAGTTTTTGGAGCACCACTCGCGAGCACCGTGGGCAATTGTGATGAAACTTGGCATGTGTAGCCGACCCATGATGGCAATTTTGCGTACCAAAGGAATCGTCTCTGCGTCCTACCAAACTTGAGATATCGCCGATTTTATGCGTTTTTTCGGACATAGTCGTTTTTTTGGGGTGGTTTCCACCAAGAGTAAATCTCGAAAAAGTGCCCAATTAACCCCCAATTTTTTTTTGATTTCCTTGAACAGTTTCTTATGGGAAGTCTATGCCAAGCCACTGAACCCAAATCTTGATCACTGATAATGAGATATTAGTGATCAAAAATCTCAACCAAAAGTTCCGTACCCTATAGGCTCTTTTACGGTGCATCGCAGAGCTTCGCTATAATGGGGAAGGTTGCTTGCCCAGACATGATCTAGACCACTATCAACATTTGAACCAAATTGGACGCACCAAAATACCTCCCCCCATTATACCGATAATGGAAATTGGCAATATTTTGGTGTTGTTAGGTCGGATGGCCTAAACATCAATAATAAAGTTGATCGCCCTTCGATGGAGAACATTTCATTCCTTGAAGTCGACACGATCCGACGCACCAAAATATTTTCACTTCCGGAATAATCGATAAATATCGATATGGGTAGGTCGGATCACTTTGGCTAAAACACGAAAGTTGACCGCCTGCACGTGTAGATCATTTTAATTCTTTACACCACTATGCTCCAACGAACCAATATGGCACTGCAGAAGTGCACGCACGCACGCACACCGTCAAATGGGCCGCTTCGCAAGAAACTTGATGTGAGTACGTCGCATCACTTCGGCTAAAACACAAAAGTTGACCGCCTAGTTATAGCGATCATTTTGATTCTTTGCATCACTACGCTACGATGCAGCAATATAGCACAACGGCACGCGCACGCACGCACGCACGCACGCACACACACACACATAATTTACCAGCAACCACAAGTTCCGATGCTCTATAGGCTCTTAAACAGTGCATGACAGAGCTTCGCTATAATGTGAAAGTTGATTGCCCAAACAGATGTTGACTAGCTGCAGCAGTTGGACAATATTGGACGCACCAAAATGCTTTCCCCGTTATACCAAAACCGGGAAATGGCGATATTTTGGTGTGGTTAGGTCGAAGAGACTTGACATCAATAATAAAGATGATCTCCTTTTGATGTACAAGATTACATTCCTTAGAGTCAAGACGCTCTGATGCACCAAAATATTTTCACTTTCAGAAAAAGGGAGCCATATTGCCAAAAGGCGCCTATTGTTGAGCACAGGGGAGACAGCCCTTTTAGCGGCCACTACACGTACACTGCCTGGGTGCAGGACGGTCAACTCGGGCAAGTCCAAGTGGGTGAACGTCGACGACTGCACAGTCGGCCCAAGCAGGGCGTTCCCCGCCAGACTTCCAGGCATGGCACTGCTTCTCCTACAGTCATCTGAATAGCTAAACCATTAGGTTGCGGTGCACATTCTCTCTCTTCTGCTGCTGGACTGGCCATAGTACTCCACCTCGCATCATTTCGTGAAATGCACGTCCGTAGCACGCCACATTCATGCGTACCTATGAACAATACGGCAGGCACATACATACACATTACCCAAAAATATTATCCGCAGTGGCTTCTGTTTGTAGTTTCTCTGCATGCCATGCCATTTGCTGATACATCATCCTGCTTGGTATCATTTGCATGACAATCAGTTGTGCACAACTTTGGTCAACGAAAAATACATGAGTACCTATTTTCAATCCACATGCTCACATTCTATACGATGAGTGTCACTGTCTCCTACTGCACTCGAGGGATTCTACCAAACATGCTACATACCTATGTCATACATGGTACATATGTCGTGCGTGCGTGCGTATGTGCATGCATGTGTGCGTGCGTGCCTGCGTGCGTGCGGGTGCCTGTATAGGTTTTATGCATCGATGTTTGTCTTACGAAAAAACACTGTATTAAGGAAAAATTTGCAGGTGGCTGCAAAAAAAGGTGAATATGGGACGCTCTTTTGTTGGAGCCCAGCTTGAAAAAGAGGGGTATCAATTAAGGCATGCCTCATTTATGTGTAGCCACTTATGCTTTGCAGCTGATCAACTTCAGTTTGAACAAACCGTGTATAAAAACCAAACCAAACGCTGCAACACGTCACATATTCGGCATTTTTTTGTGTGAGCTCACTCACACAGAACGCAATGGCAATCCTTTTACATCTCATCTATCTCTGGTCATTACCATCAACCTGGCACAGCCAAAGTTCCTACCTAAATAATAATCGCACCTTGCTAACATTTGTGAGACGTGGATTGCCACTACAGTTCAGTTAGTGATGTGTAGGTATACATACAGTACTGGCTCCATTCGTCATTCCCCTTTTTGGCATTTCACCCAATAACGCACTGCTCCTATACAATGTGCTTGCGTGCGTACGTGCGTGCGTGCGTGCGTGCGTGCGTGCGTGCGTGCGTGCGTGCGTGCGTTCGTGCATGCGTGCGTGCGTCTTCATAGTGGTCCTTGTGCAAGATCCTGGGGTCCCTCCTGCCTGTCTCGCAACCACGTGGCATTCAGTCATGCGACATATGTGAATGTGGGGTGTTCCAGTCCAGTTAGGTCCTATAATTGCCACTGCTCCTTTCTATGCACGCGAACACGAAAAAATGCCGAATATGTGACGTGTTGCAGCGTTTGGTTTGGTTTTTATACACGGTTTGTTCAAACTGAAGTTGATCAGCTGCAAAGCATAAGTGGCTACACATAAATGAGGCATGCCTTAATTGATACCCCTCTTTTTCAAGCTGGGCTCCAACAAAAGAGCGTCCCATATTCACCTTTTTTTGCAGCCACCTGCAAATTTTTCCTTAATTGCATATCAAATGACTCGGCTAGACGTCACGAGCACTGTATGTGTGGCAACGCACGATGCAAGCACGCACGCGCGCGCGCATTGGCACGCACGCATGCACTCACGATATATATATATA
Source organism: Paralinhomoeus sp. GSCO2_6 (assembly GCA_030248085.1). Classification (NCBI taxonomy): domain Eukaryota; kingdom Metazoa; phylum Nematoda; class Chromadorea; order Monhysterida; family Linhomoeidae; genus Paralinhomoeus; species Paralinhomoeus sp. GSCO2_6. The sequence continues at coordinate 3,959 of JASAMY010002099.1, read as the reverse complement.
TATATATATATATATATATATATATATATATATATATATATATATATATATATATATATATATATATATATATATATATATATATATATATATATATATATATATATATATATATATATATATATATATATATATATATATATATATATATATATATATATATATATATGTGTGTGTGTGTGTGTGTGTGTGTGTGTGTGTGTGTGTGTGTGTGAGTGTGTGTGTGGGGGGGGGGGGGGGGGGGGGGGGGGGGGGGGGGGGGGGGGGGGGGGGGGGGGGGGGGGGGGGGGTGTGTGTGTGTGTGTGTGTGTGTGTGTGTGTGTGTGTGTGTGTGTGTGTGTGTGTGTGTGTGTGTGTGTGTGTGTGTGTGTGTGTTTTGTGTGTGTGTGTGTGTGTGTGTATATACATATCTACATATATATGGATATATGGATATATATACATGCATGCACGCACGCACAGGCTTATGTCGAAACATACGTACACGCACGCACGCACGCACACTATGCACGTACACGCACGCACGCACGCACGCACGCACGCACGCACGCTCGCACGCACGCACGCACGCACGCACGCACGCACGCACGCACGCACGCACGCACGCACGCACCCACGCACGCACGCACGCACGCACGCACGCACGCACGCACGCACGCACGCACGCACGCACGCACGCACGCACGCACGCACGGTCGCACGTACGCACGCACGCACATACGCTCGCACATACGCTCGCACAGAGGAGCACAGAATTTGGGCCAACCGCACGCACGCACGCACGCACGCTCGCACGCACGCACGCACATACGCTCGCACAGAGGAGCACAGGATTTGGGCCAATTTCTGTCAACGGGGTGAACGCCCATCACGATCAACAGAGCAGCAGTGAATTTGGCGCCACCAACTGTCAACGGGGTGAACGCCCATCACGATCAACAGAGCAGCAGTGAATTTGGCGCCACCAACTGTCAACGGGGTGAACGCCCATCACGATCAACAGAGCAGCAGCGAATTTGGCGCCATCAACTGTAAACAGAGCAGCAGTGAATTTGGCGCCACCAACTGTCAACGGGGTGAACGCCCATCATGATCAACAGAGCAGCAGTGAATTTGGCGCCACCAACTGTCAACGGGGTGAACGCCCATCACGATCAACAGATCAGCAGCGAATTTGGCGCCACCAACTGTCAACGGGGTGAACGCCCATCACGATCAACAGAGCAGCAGTGAATTTGGCGCCACCAACTGTCAACGGGGTGAACGCCCATCACGATCAACAGAGCAGCAGCGAATTTGGCGCCACCAACTGTCAACGGGGTGAACGCCCATCACGATCAACAGAGCAGCAGTGAATTTGGCGCCACCAACTGTCAACGGGGTGAACGCCCATCACGATCAACAGAGCAGCAGTGAATTTGGTACCACCAACTGTCAACGGGGTGAATGCCCATAGTGATCAACAGAGCAGGAGTGAATTTTGGCGCCACCAACAGTCAACAGGGTGAACGCCCATCACGATCAACAGATCAGCAGCGAATTTGGCGCCACCAACTGTCAACGGGGTGAATGCCCATCACGATCAACAGAGCAGCAGTGAATTTGGCGACACCAACTGTCAACGGGGTGAACGCCCATCACGATCAACAGAGCAGCAGCGAATTTGGCGCCACCAACCAACTGTCAACAGAGCAGCAGTGAATTTGGCGCCACCAACTGTCAACGGGGTGAACGCCCATCACGATCAACAGAGCAGCAGTGAATTTGGCGCCACCAACTGTCAACGGGGTGAACGCCCATCACAATCAACAGAGCAGCAGCGAATTTGGCGCCACCAACTATCAACGGGGTGAACGCCCATCACGATCAACAGAGCAGCAGTGAATTTGGCGCCACCAACTGTCAACGGGGTGAACACCCATCACGATCAACAGAGCAGCAGTGAATTTGGTACCACCAACTGTCAACGGGGTGAATGCCCATAGTGATCAACAGAGCAGGAGTGAATTTTGGCGCCACCAACAGTCAACAGGGTGAACGCCCATCGCACACCTGCTCGCACAGCATGATCATGTCGACCATCATATGCAAAATCAGTTGCTTTATTCCTTGACATACACATGGCGGCCGAAGGCCGCGCGCGCCTCTAGTACATAGATCCAAATTTTGCCCAAAATGGGGGTGCGCCAAGAGGGTCGAGCTGCGAAACATGGAAATCGGAGCGCTCCCATTCTCGAAAGTGACCTATTCCAGGTCCAGACGAGTAACTTTCATCATTACAGCACAGCTCTGCGACGAACGGTTGAAGCGTCTATAGCTAACAAACTTTTGGAACAAAACACCTAAAAAATGGCCTTTCGAAGAGGGCTGACAGAGGGCATCGGAGCGGTCCCATTTGTCGAAAGTAACCTATTCCAAGTCCGTACGATTAACTTTTGCCATTGCAGCACAGCGGTGTCACGAACGGTTGAAGCGCCTATAGGTGACAAACTTTTTTTGGTCGGATTTGCCGAAATTTTGGTACCCAATATCTCATCATGTGGTTAGAATTTCAAATGTCATGCAAGCGCCCCAGACATTCTTTGTAAAGCTGTTCACGAAAATCAAAAAACATTTGGGGTTTACTCGGCTTTTTTTCGACTTTTACTCTTGTCGGGTTTTGGCCAAAATAAAACGACTACCTATGTTTTGAAAAATGACCAAATCGGCCATAACTATAGATCCGAAGCACCTAGATAAATTTACCTAGGGGCACAAAATTGCCATCATATACTACGTGCTCACGACAAGTTTCGTCCCAATCAACAGTAGCGTTCCAGAGAGGCGACCCTAAAAGTGTGTGCAGAACATGAAAAAAAATCACCACTTTTTTGGAACATTTTTGCACAATTTGTCTTAACGCGTTCGAGTACCAAAACGCGGGACGGCTCATTCTATTCCGGTCTAGAAGGCGGTTCTTTTGAGCTATCATTCGCCACAATCAGTTCAGGCAATCAAGAGTTATAAGCGACTGAAAATTCAATAAACCGCATTGAGGAGGTGCTCACATATTAGGGTTGTACGCTGCCGCGTACACCCTGATTTTGATTCTACCACAGTTCGAATTACGATACCTACAAATTGTTCTATTCTGCAAACATACGTGCAGTTTGGAATCAGGATAACTGATTTTTATATCGCAGTAACATAAATTTGTTGTGTTAATGGATGGAGAGTATACACAAAAGGCACTTCCGGTATAATTTAAGGAGCTGTTCTACAAACACGATCTACATTACCATACCGAAACTTATCGTTGACCTGTCCTTCGAAAATCCGTAATCAGCAGCATTGAAATACATACCACACCCCACCAAGAATCCAGTTGCACTTATGGTTTTTAGTTCTACCTGCAACGTGCGTGGGGCAGTGGTGTGTGTCACTTTTAGCTGGGCAACAGCAATGTCGCTAGAATGACTGTTGTCCGAAATAAAATATGCCAAAATAGCTCACGCTAAAAACGCCGAATATGTGAAGCAAATTGATTGTTCATACCATTGTACCTATGCTCTTATACGGTGCGTCCTGAATTATCGTGCCTCTCTTCTCTCTTAGCGTGGGTCGGACAAAGAATACCGACGCCACTGTGTGCGACGCCCGCCCGTGCGTGCGTGCGCCTCGTTTGTGCAGTACAGGGAGGGATCAAGGAGCGGCGAAGCAGGTGCCGAAACGAGAGCCGGCCAGCTTCGCGTCCAGAGGTTCAGCAGCCACAAGGCCTCAGCATCGACGACGGTTTGCGCGTGCTCTTTTAAGGGGTTTGAGGTCACTGTAGGCTCCCTCCTCCAGCCACCGTCAGGGCTTGGCACCAGTCCGCGACTGAGCCCTTGGTTTGAGAGCCTGTGTCTGTAGAAATATGCACCACTGGGTGGCCTGGTCAGCTCAGGCGAGCAAGGCCTGACGCTTGATTGGACACCAGGGTC
>JASAMY010001209.1:0-15196 GCA_030248085.1 Paralinhomoeus sp. GSCO2_6 | reverse complement strand
CGCACAGTGAGAGCGCTATCACATTGGAATGTGTGTCATCCCAACAACCCATACCTGCATCTTGTTCCGTTCCAACCAGCCGCTTACATCGACTTGACTAGCGGAGCAACTAATCGGTGCTATCCGAGGACGATTAGACTGGAAGAGAAGACGCGCGCGCCCGCTGGGCGCTGCGAATTACGCCAAGCAAGTTCGCCGCGACGTCTTATCTCTCTGGCAAACACTCGCGACCCGGATTCGAACTTTAGACGCTCATACCTGTGTTGTGTGTAACCCATAGAGGCAGAGTGGAGGCGACTAGGCGGGGGGGGGGGGTTAGGGGGAGGAGTAGGTAAATGGTCCTTCAGGTGTGGGGCGAGGGGGAAAAGAACCTCCCAAGTTCTCCAAGATGTTCTGCCCTCAGGTGGTCCCACTTCTGAGACGCTATCGGGGTTTCGAGTTTGGTTGTACGTAAATTAGCTCCAATCACGGTTAGTAGTCCTTTTTGGGGATAAAACGTCTCAACAAAGCAGAGTTCGAAACGTAGACACCAGACAATGCCATGCCGACACCGCGGATGCATTTTACCGCTATGACAATCACCCTAACCGTTGGTAAGTGAGGCCTGATCCATGTGTGCTGGCATCTAGATTTCGACGATCAACGATTCCAACGCCAGATGTCATTGTAAAAGCAACCAATACGAAATTCGTGGCACGACGAAATGAGCCATGGCCAAAGGAGCCACTGATGGGCGTTCCTTTTTCGGCATACCTTGGCCTGACGTCACTCCGTCAGAAAAGTGTCACCCCGTGAATTAGAGTGTGGTGTGACATCACGGTAGATATCCCTGCAGTTGTAGACGCAGTGGATATTGAATACTATCCCTTGTTTCGACATCTTATCATATGAGCATAGATGAAGCCACTGCATGCAACGATTGCTGTGACGCATTTTATTTCATGTATTTATTTGCCAAAAAAATGTCATTTAGCTTTGATGACAACTTTTGACAGTGATTGATGTTGATGATGGTGTGTCAAGCAAATTTTAACGTGTTTAATGGTTGCTGAGGCGCGGTGACATTTGAGGCATCTAGGAATTTATTTGTGGCGGAAGTACATATACATTCATTCAGCCGCGTTTAAAATGTTTTGCAGATTTAATCTACTCATCGTATTGTTCATTCTTATTATTAATGTCGCCTTATTGATCGCTATTAGTGGCCATTAGTGACACTCGATGGGCAAGGCAGTGCGGCTCAAAATAGCACGGGGTGACGTTAGCCCAAGTCCGGATTTGACGGGGTGACGTCAGGCCAAGGTATGCCCCTTTTTCAACCGAAGGGAAGGGGTGATTATTAGAGGGGGGGGAGATTAAGGCACACACTTGATAGACAGCACAAAGCGCAAGGGGGATGGCAAGCTCACCAAAGGCTGCATACTGGGTGGGGATGCTCCTGTCTGACAAGACGGAGCCAACCTATTCATTCACCAACTCTCCTCTCCTTTGCACAATCAGCAATTCTGATGACAAATACTCACGCCTCATCGCTGGGTATGAGCTAGGCCAGCCAGCGATGACTGCTCATCACCCTTGTACATACAGCATAACTGGGCTGGTGGAGTTACCCTCCCCAGAATTTTTCCACCCCCCCCCCCCACCAAGTCCAAGAATTTTCAATATGCGTTACGCGTTTTAGTCGAGTAGGTAGCATGTCAATAACAACGAAGCAAAGGGGTTAGAAATGCACTTTGATCAGCTTTTAACTTCTACTAATTTTTTATTGTGTCTGACTACGACTATGACTATCGAGACTTGCTTTGACAGCCTCCAAAACACCTACAATTCTGCAAATTGTCATTAGTATTTTAGCTCATCCAGACTGCTACGAAGCGGGTTAACTATGGTTTAAATGCACGAAAACTGTCGTTTCTGTTATTTTTTGCACGTTTTGAACATTTTTGACAACGCTTTTTATTCATTTGTTAATTTATTGGTAAATGTCCCAACCCTGCAAAAGGCTTCTAAAGGTAAGGATTTGCGTAGAAATTTGTAGACGTGTGCGTGACGCATACACATGCCGCAGGTGCAGCACAGATGCACATTCTCACATGGCGTAGTCTGCGTGCGCTTTCCCATTGCGCTTATCGGCATTTTTCGTCTGCTCGCATCAGTGTTGTCTTTTAGAATTTGCATATACAGTGTGCGCCGTAGGAGCCGTTGGAAATGTCCAAAAAGTCACTACTGGACGAGACGCCTTCGAACGCCCGATACGCGTATGGTGGCGTCCAACCCACCGCCCCTCCACCGTATGAGGAGGCGGTCCACCAGGGGGCTGATGCAGCTGCGAGAGCTCCTCCTGCCTTCAATTATCCTCCCTACCAAGAGAATTCAACTAGTGGAGCCCGTCCAAAGAACGCGACCCCAATACCGACGCCTGCGCCCATACCCACGCATCTGGGACGCCAGTCAGCGGACATGGTCTGCCCAGTTTGCGAGGTACGTTGACTGGTACGTCCGAATCAGTGCACCACCCCGGCACAACCACTGCCCAGATTTGGCTGTTTTTTTTTAACGCAATTTCCGACTTTTCATTCTGCGAAGTGAAACTTGTTGACATTCTGGGTTATTGCCGACTACAGCGTCGACTGTCGGCATTCCAGGGGGCGCCGCTCCACTCATACTATGCGCTCTTTGTCGTTGGCAGTCTGTCTGTTCTGTTGTGGCTGTTGAGTTGCTGTTGTAGCGGACAGCCACCACCACTCACACCGCCTAAGGCGGACAATATTTCAACAAAAAAACCGAACTGAACAATTTGTTCGCCTTTTAGACGGTGGCTAAGAAATGGAATGGGTACATAATTGGGGGAGGGCGGTTGGGCAAACTAAAGCTTTAGAGATGGGGTAATTAGGTAATTCTGGGGTCTATCCATTAATTTGTTGCATAGTGTCATACGCACAGTATGTGTATCGTCGATTCATATGGCGTGCAATTCCGCTCGATTTCACAGGCGCACATTTGCACGCGGGTCCATCACGTGTGGGGCGCCGGCTTCTGGGTGGTCTTCCTGGTGATGCTGCTGATCCCGTTGCTCTGGCCCTGTCTGATCGCGGTGATCTGCTGCTGCGAGTCGCTGCGCGACACCGTGCACGTCTGTCCTCTGTGCCAAGTCGTCATTTACAAGTGCACGCCTTTCGGAGGCCGGAGAATCAAGCACAAGAAGTACAACTACTGGAGGGCCAGAGGACTGAGGTGGAGACGACACCACCATCGCCACTGGAGGCACAGACGAAACCAGCACCACCACGATCACCACCACCAACACCAACACCATGGGCATCACTGAAGAAATGTGATATGGTGATTCGTTGACGAGGGGCGGCCACTGTCATTTAAGAGTCAGTTTATAGAGTGCAATTCGCGGCAGCCGGTGACGGGCCAATGATTTGTGCCATGTGGCATATTGGTGCATCGGAACATGTTGAGTTGTGTGTAGGGACCTTTCGATGTACCTTTCAAGAAAACTAATACTTCTGAACAATTAACAACAACAACAACTAAACAAGTGATGGAGATTTAACTTCGTCATAGACGGAGAGTCCATTAGACTAATGGTTCAAGATTAGATTAACTGGTTGTGTGTGTAAACAAAACTGTGGCATCCGGGCGCGTGCCACATGGTAGCTTAATGAAGTTGACCGCAATGATTAGGCGATCAGCTTTTTGTGTTTCAGTTAGGGCAATTCGACAACTCATACAACTGCATAGAAAAAGCGCCAGCACGCACACACGAACGCACGCACTCACTGAGACGGTTGCCGACAACTGGGGGCGCATCGCAAAAGCGGATCGTCAGCTTGATCGGCGTCCAGACGAGAAGAGCCGACTCGAGCCAACGCCCAAAGGACGAGCGAGCGCCGTCTTTCGATCGCCGCCAACTACAGCACGCGGCGGCGGCCTGCCGACCCAACCTCTAAAATTCGCAGCGAGTTGGGCGCAGGCGTCGAGTTACCATAAGCTCCTGTCGATCTCCTTGATGGCGGCGGCGTCGGCCTCGTCCAGGCGGCCGCTCAAGAGTCGCGTCCTCAGCGCTGGAGGGCACAAGCTACCTACAGTACAAAACGTGAACAAGACAACCACGGGAAAACGCTGATGACGGGTGCTGACAGCGACGCGCGAAGCACCATCGGAGGCTGACGACGAACGACGCGACACAGTGCAGCTGCCCCACCACCAGCACCACCAGGCTCGGCAACAGCAACTCGACCTCGACTTCAGAAAAAATTCGTAACGGTATAAATAAGGGGCCACACGGCACCAAACGCTACCGTAACCACCTAATTAAAGATTGAAAAACCGCCACACAATCGAGGTACCAAAACCAGCTCCATTGCGCTGCGCCTGAAAGGCGGGAGGACTATACCGTACCTCTCCTACCTCCTGTGATGAACCCCCACCCCTGCACGCCCTCCCCAACCGCTGGTGAGGGAGAGAACCCCCCAAAAGCTGGGATACCGTACCCCCGACCGCGAGAAAATTTTTCCCGCAAAAACGGCCTCACCAAGATACCGTAACTGCTCTGCTCCCGCGGGGGGGGGAGTGTTACTACTCGCATGGCCAGTGTTTAGTTCAATGAATGTATGCAATTCAATAAATGTCACTAAAAAAGCTACAACAGATTTGACTGCCCGCGACACAGGACAGGGTAGGGGGAAACCCCAGCCGGCCGAGTGGTGAATACATCTGTTAGCGGGCCGGTGGGCGCAGTAGTATAAGCAAGGAGGCCGGGGTGGGGGGGGGGGGGAAGCTCCCGCCCCCCGCAATTGAGGCTCCTCAGTTCTTTTGCAACAAGGTACCCCTGTCCAAATTGACCTTCGAAGAGCGGGGACAAGGGGCGCATGGGGCGTATCAGGGTGTACGCGTCAGCGTACAACCCTAATATGTGACCACTTCTCAATGCGGGTTTTTGAATTTTCGATCGCCTATAACTTTTGATTGCCTGAACGGATTTCGACGCGTTATGGCGCAAATGAACCGCCTTCTTCCGGGGCATCGAATCGCCATAACGCGTTTCCTTGCTTTACTGTAAGGGGTCGATAGTTTTAAAAATGTTCCAATTTTGCGGCTTTTTTTTTTCATGTTCTCCGCCAGGTTTTTGGAGCGCCGCTCGCGAACGCCAGGGCCTATGGCGATGAAACTTGGTATGTGTAGCCGGCTAGTGATGGCAATGTTGCATGCCAAAGGATTTGTGTGCACTGAGTTCCGATCTCGAGAAATTGCCGATTTTATCCGATTATCGATTGATTTTCTTGGAAATTGGCCACAAATTTTGTGCCCTATAGGCGCTTTAACGGTACATCGCAGCGCTTCGCTGTAAAGGAGAAAGTTGGTCGCCATGACATGACTTGTGTTACTTTCAACAATTGGACCAAATTGGAGGCACCAAAATACCTCCCCCATTATATCGACAACGGAAATTGGCGATATTTCGGTGTGGTTAGGTCGGATGGCCTAAACATCAATAATAAAGTTGATCGCCCTTCGATGTAGAACATTTCATTCCTTGAAGTCAACACGATCCGATGCACCAAAATATTTTCACTTCCGGGATAATCGATAAATATCGATATGGGTACGTTGGATCACTTTGGCCAAAACACAAAAGTTGACCGCCTGCACGTGCAGATCATTTTGATTCTTTACACCGCTATGCTCCGATGAACCAATAAGGCACTACAGATCTGCACGCACGCACGCACACCAACAAATGGGCTGCTTCGCAAGAAACTTGATGTGGGTAGGTCCGATCACTTTGGCAAAAACACAAACGTTGACCGTCTAGTCATGGTGATCATTTCCATGCTTTACATCACTATGCTCTGACGCAGCAATATAGCACAACTGCATGTGCATGCACGCATGTATGTCTGCTAGGCTGTTGGTACTTTGCTTTACTTCAATTTTGCCTTCTTCGATTCAGTCACAGGTACATTATGTGTTAACCTACGTCAGTGAACGTGTGTGTGCGTATGTGCGTGCGTGCGTGCGTGCGTGCGTGCGTGCGTGCGTGCGTGCGTCCGTGCGTGCGTGCGTCCGTGCGTGCGTGTGTGTGTGCGTGCGTGCGTGCGTGCGTGCGTGCGTGTGTGCGTGCGTGTGTGCGTGCGTGTGTGCGTGTGTGCGTGCGTGCGTGCGTGCGTGCGTGCGTGCGTGCGTGCGTGCGTGCGTGCGTGCGTGCGTGCGTGCGTGCGTGCGATCGTGCGTGCGAGCATGCGAGCGTGCGTGCGTGCATGCTTGCGTGCGTTGAATTACTGAAACACCCTCATCTTTTGAAAAAACACTGTATTAAGGAAAAATTTGCAGGGGGCTGCAAAAAAGGAGAATATGTGACACTCTATTGTTGAAGTCCAGTTTGAAAAGAAGTGGTATTAAGGCATATAGCCCCACTGATTTCTAGCCACTTTCGCATTGAGCTGATCAACTCCACTTTGAACAAACCATGTATAAAATCCGAACCAAGCACAGCAACAAGTCACATATTCGGCGATTTTTGTGCGAGCCATCTCACTCAGCCAAGCCAAAACGCCGCAAACGTCCATCAACTCATATATCTCTCTAAGACGTTGTCATTGCCCATTTCCATGGACCTGACACAGCTAAAGTTCCTGCAGAATCAATTGGTCCCCTGCTAAAATTTTTGCAATGTCGGTTGTTGATGATGTACGATGTGTAGGCGAGAGGCACATATACGTACTACAATCCTGCTCCACTCCCTTCCAGCATTCCACCCAATGATGAACTGTTCGTATAACATTTGTGTAGTGCCCTAATGCTTGCATGAGTGCTGCGTGCGTGCATGCGTGCGTGCGTGCGTGTGTCTGTACACGCGTACATGCGTGCGTGCGTGCGTGCATGCGTACGTGCGTGTGCATGGGGTTCCATGGGGCATGTGCTAATTTCTCACACTCAATCTATGTAAATGTCAGTCAGTTCCAGTTGCCGCAATTTTCGCTGCACATTTCCTTCCATTGCAAGTGAACACAAAAATCGCCGAATATGTCACTTATTGCTGTGCTTGGTTCGGATTTTATACATGGTTTGTTCAAAGTGGAGTTGATCAGCTCAATGCGAAAGTGGCTAGAAATCAGTGGGGCTATATGCCTTAATACCACTTCTTTTCAAACTGGACTTCAACAATAGAGTGTCACATATTCTCCTTTTTTGCAGCCCCCTGCAAATTTTTCCTTAATGTAAGTTCAACTCACTTTTAATGGCAAAATATGAAGAAAACGACGTTCAAGAGACAAACTTTCGCCAGTGGTGCATGGTGTACCGTGCAAACCTATGAAACAGAAGCCAATTATCGAAAAAAATGGACATTTTTGGTGCACGGTTTGATTTGATGTGCCTGCCACAATTGCCCAGTGTCCTGAAAGTCCAAAGCCGAAGTGCCCAACGTGAGTTTGTGGAACTCCTCTCACACACTACTATGTGCAGGAAAAGGCGGATCGCGAAAAGTGGGGCAGCAGCGTCGACTTCGTTCTGTCGGCACTGGGATCCGCTGTTGGACTTGGCAACATACTGCGGTTCCCCTATGTCACTGGCAGAAATGGAGGAGGTATACTGGGTCACTGGAGTGGTGTGCGTGCGTGCGTGCGTGCGTGCGTGCGTGCGTGCGTGCGTGCGTGCGTGCGTGCGTGCGTGCGTGCGTGACTGTGTGGATTGAGGGTCGCCGTTCAGCTGCGTTTATCGTGGCCTACATCGTAATGATGTTCGTCGCTGGAATCCCCGCCTTCTACTACTCACTGGCTATTGGCCAATACAATCAGGTCTCACCAATCAAGATCTTCCACAGGATTGGACCCATATTCACGGGTACATACATTACAGTAGCACTACTGTATATTACTTACCTAACTACTCCGCCAAACGCAATGTCACTACTCCCTGACCCCGAAGGGATGGGAGTAAAACTTATCCTCACGGTAGTGCATCGCACCATTCGTTGCGTGGTGTAGTTTCAGTCATTCGGAGGGGTAGTTTCATTTGTTTAGGGGGTGAAAATTCATTCTAATGCAATGTGGTGGTGGGAACGCTCGTTCGACTGACTACCTACACTTGCACCTCCAGTTCACACTCCACTAGCCAGTAGCCATAACATCGATGTCGAAACAGCAACGCCAACACAACAGCAGTGATCGCAGCCGACTGCAGGGATCGGCTTTGCCAAGGCGTATGTGCACTTGATCAGCGCCTACTACAACGTCTACTTGGCCTGGGGCATTCTGTACATGTGGTACGCTCTGGTGGCCCTCTTCACTGGTGCAAACCTACCCTGGACCGACTGCCATTCCAACGACTTCAACGCTTTTCAAAGACTTAGTAAGTTACACCAGTCTAACGACACACCAAAGAGAAGGCCAAAAGAAAACCAAGTGATCAATCAGTATAGAGAAACCAACTCAGCTGGTCCCACAACTACCTAATACTAAATACGATGCACACATGTACCCTCCCCCCACTATTTTTTTAACACCCACCCAACCACACCCTCAGAATTTTCCCAAGGGATTTTCACCCTGTTTAAACAATAAAAGTGAGTAAATGTTGGTGTATTTCAGTGCTTTCAGTGCTATATGACCATAAAACAGCTAAATAACACTGTTTAGAGTTTAGACCCAATTTATACCTATACCCATTTTGACCAAAAAGTACGAGTATACCTAACTAAACAAATGGCCAGCTCCCCCCCCCCCCCTCCCTTTTGCTCCAGACACCCCTCCCCCAGAATTCGCCCATTTATCCCTCTCCCACTCTTCCAGGCCCGGTTACAGGTATGGATGCACATACGATACTACATACAAACTACATAAGTTCAGGTTGCGTGGACTACTCGGTGTGTCCAGCAAATGCTGACACGGGCGCCATCAACGTCAAAGAAGTGTTTGTCCTCTTCGACGAGTGCTACAATTGGACGGAAGCGGTTGTGCCAGGCTTCAAGCCAGCGGGAAACCCGGAAACAGTCGAGCTTTTCAAAAACATCGAATTTAACTCCACCTATAACTTCAGCACGTGGTTCGAACAAGAGAGACAGCCATTCGAACGATCGCCCGCGGGCGCATTTCTGTAAGCCTCGACGAAACAAGCGCAAATTCAATTGCGATTGCGATTAACATTTGTTCAGGGACTACTCGCTAAAATTTGACAAACGTTTGGACAATTTCTCACCACAATCCTGGGAGTTTCAGGGATTTTCCTTGTTTTTCTGTCTTGCTCTGTCTTGGATTGTGACTTGCGTCGCGGTCATGTTTGGCATCAAAGTCTCCGGAAAGGTTCGCAAAGTTTCTTTTTGATTCTGTTCCATTGAACAAATAACTTGAAATTCAGATAGTCTATTTCACTGCGTTGTTCCCATACGTGATTCTCGTGACCCTTCTGGTTATCGGTTTGCAGCTGCCCAACATGGAGGTCGGCCTCAAGTACTATTTGATTCCCGACTTCAGCAAGTTGTCCGAACCGCTGGTTTGCTTTCAATTTGATGGCCCATACAAATCCGAAATTGAACGGTGTAGGTTTGGCTGGACGCGGCGCAGCAGATCTTCTACTCGCTGTCCGTGGGCGGCATGGGAATGATGACGCTCGCCAGCTACAACAAGTTTGACAACAACATTGCGAGGTGGCTTTTGTCACTCGCAATCTAGTGTACCTCTAAACCTTATAATTAGCCACCCCCTATGATTGGACCTTTCCTAAGCCACTACCTATCTGAAAGTCAATTTTTTTCAGTGTTTGGGTGTACATAGGTATGGGCGCCTGCCGATGTGCCTTTATGCGCGTGTAAGTGTAGTGTATTTTGCCTTAAAGAACCCTCCGGCCTCCATGCGTTTCGCGCAAACAATGCCTGCACACATCGACCGTTTCAGTTTACCGCAAATCCTCCAACAGCGCCCCAGAGCACTATTTTGTCAACCCTCTCCTTACCTTGGGGGCGGGGCACCGTTGCCGCCCTCCTACAAATATACAATTACACTCCCTTATCTAACAACCCGAATTTGTCCCCAGGTGGCTAGTTACATAGTTACAGGCTACAATACACGTGGTTGTAGAGACACCCTCATCGTGGTGTTCGGCAACTGCGGCACGAGCTTCCTCTCAGGATTCGTCATCTTTCCAATGATCGGCTACATTGCGGCGAGACAGGGAGTTGAAGGTGTGCTACTCTTTGTAGCGTTCTGCTCTTCATATATATGTTGATTTTTGCTGTGCTTCTAAGTGGGTGATGTGGCGGCGGGAGGGCCGGCGCTGGCGTGGGTTGCGTACCCAGATGGCATAGCGACGATGGCGCACCCGATTGACAAAATTGTCGCGCTGATGTTTTTCTTCATGCTGGTGCTGTTGGCCATCGACTCCATAGTGCGTTTTGTTTGTATGTTTGTTTTTTTGTATAAAAGCAACCACCGCACGCACGCACGTACTTACGTACGCACGCACGCACGCACGCACGCACGCACGCACCCATCCACTCAAGCAAACACGCACACACGCACACACGCACGCACGGCACGCACGCACGCACGCACACACGCACGCACGCACGCACGCATGTTTTTTAGATGGTGTCTGTTGAAGCGACGATAACAGTGTTTACCGACACTTTTCCGCGTCTGGCGCCCAAGAGGTATCTGCTCGTCATCGGCATGTGCTTGTTCAAGTTTCTACTAGGCGTCCCCTTCTGTACCGGGGTAATGCGATTCTCTTTTTCCTGCTTTTCTATAGCTGCGTAGCTACATACCGTAAATCTTTCAATAGTGCTCTCCTCTTCAATAGTTAGTGTCCCGGGGGCAAGAAGTACCAGACAATTTGCATTATACAGGGACACAAATGAAGCAGTAGTTACGATTATCTGGTGTGTACGTACACAGCTATAAAATGACAATTCCAGCTACGTACTTTGAACTGCTTACCACCCAAGGAACGCTATGCACCTCGCATAGTGCCAACGGGTAACCTTAGCGTAGGTTGCAGTGTAGCGCATTTTGTTTTCATCAAGGCACCTCAAACAATTTCCGTCCAGCCCACTCCTCCGCCGAGCTCAAAGAAATTATTGGAAATAGCACGATTCCATCGGTTGGCAGGCTGGCCAGGCGCTGGCGAACATCATCGACACGGCCGCGGGGGGCTGGACGCTGGTCTTCTGCACGACCGTCGAGCTGACGGTCGTCTGCTGGCTCTACGGCATTCGGAGGTTCCTCGCCGACATCGCCATGATGACCGGCGCGGACCGCAGCTGGTGGAGGCTCGTCCTCCGGCCCCTGCTCTACTTCAACGCGCTCAACTGGGCGCTCGTGCTGCCCATCGCCCTCAGTGTCAGTCTCTGCAGTTGCGCTCCTGTGAATTCGAATGTGTAGGTCTAAAACGCCGTGAAAACGGTCTAAAATTGCAATGGCTATGTATATGCATGTTCCGTAGGGCGGGCGGCAAGCACATCGCCCTTCCTTCTCCCGTGGGAACCTTAGGTGGGCGCCACCTCCTCACCAGCAAGTTCTCCTGAGTAGCCTGGATTGGGCCTCTGTCTATTAGATGCATTTGTGAGTATATTTGCTTGTTCGCGCAATGTTATAATGTACAGAACAAAGTTTGCTGTCCCCCCTCATTGCCCACGCCTACTTCAGATAATCATGACCATGAGCACAATCTCCATCGTGAACAAAGGCTTCTTGAAGTTCAACAACAAGCCCTACCCTCCCTGGGGCGTCGCGCTGGGCCTACTCATTCTAGCCATGATTGTGGCCAGCATTTTCGCTACTGCCTTATACTTTCTGGCAAAGGGACTTTACCAGAGAAAGGTGAGAAGTCGAACTTTCACGAAATTAAAATTTAGAAGGTAAAGGACACATAATTTTAGTTGAAATGGCTGTTTGTGCCGACAGAGAGGTGGGGCCCTCAGGACCCACTGATTCGACAACGCGTCGGTGCGTTAAAACACGCTTTTAATAATTATTTTGTTTCCATTATCGTTATTTTTCCTAAATGACCGTTTAGCGCAAGAGCACCCCTACTGGCATGTGAAGAGCCCTCAAGCCTACGAGAAACAAATGGCGGGTCCGATGGACAAATTTTGAGGAACAAACTGAAGAGACGACATGTATACGGTAGCCTTTTCCAGAACCACAGTAGGTGTAATTCTACTATCACCCTACTGACTGGGACTTAAAGACTGGGACTTAAAGACTCCACCTCCCCCCAATGAGCTTTCATGTTGGAGAGTAAGCCGTTCAAAGTGTACATGTACATCGCCATCTTCCCAACCATTTTTGCAGTAGTTTTGTCATTGTATTCAAATGCCCGTCAAAATGCAATTTAGTCGGGTTCTGCAGAGTGAGAGCTCATTGGGGATTCATTCATACAGATATGTACATGCGTACTTTACTTTACTGGTACTTATGGTAGTCATTCACAGTACACCCAGCCCACCCCTGTGCGGTATCTACACCGGTGTTGTACCCCTCGCACTCGATATTCAAGCACCATGTGCCTATTGTAAATTTAGGAGTTCAATAGTTGTGCAGCGTGCCTTTGCCGGTGTTGTGTTTATTTCTGCTGGTTGTGTAATTCTGCTGGCCAGCAGTTTTACACAATCAGCAGGGTTAGATACCAATACATGTGCGACCCGACCTTCCACGGAAAGCAAAACAACGCACGTTTGAAACGAGTTGAAAACACGCTCGGCACACGAGGTCAGGCGACGGTGTGATGAACGACTCTGCGAAAGACGGCCTTCTTGCGCTGTCTCCTTCCTATCTGGGGATGCCTGTGAATCTCGGCCCTGCAGAGGGGGCAGGTGTGCACCCTGTCCTTGAAGAGGCCGCAGCTGGGACAGCAGTAGACCAGGAGCAACGCCAGAGCACACGGCCACATCAGCGTGCACATCAAGACGATGAGCACGAGCGCGTAGCGTACGCCCGCTCGTCGCCGCACCAACGTCGCCACCTGCTGCTGAAACGACCGTGACTTTTTGCGTTACACGGTGAATGTGGCACTATTGTGGTGCGTTTTTGTTAGCGAGGGGACGGTTGTGATCAGCGATATAAAGCGTTTTGAAGAAAGGAGTTCTAATAAGTGCGTAGAATTGGTGACAGTTCATATACATAACCTGGTATCTAAGCTCCCCCCCCCCTTCTTATCTGATTGATCGCCTTGAGCGCAAATAGCGTGAGAGGAAAATGTCAAGGTTTAATGCTAATGCAAAACTACGTTTAAAATGCCATATGTCGAAGAATCGGTGCAATAATGACTTGCATAGTTGCGGATATTGCAACACAGACAACCGGAATGAACTGTGATCTATGGATCTGGCTGGCAATGGGTCTGGCTGGCGGCTATTTGTTACGAGAATACCAAAATTAAACAATTACAATTCTAGAGCGGACTTTCTCACACTGCGCCCTCTACACCCACTTTAAGGTCCCTGCTTCTAATTTAAGCTTAGCGGGCCTTTGCATTGTTTCACAACATCATTCATACCGTAAATCTTCCAATAGTGCCCCCGGGGCACTATTTTTTCAACCTCTCCTTACCCGGGGGCACTATTGGAGGGGGGCTTCTATTATTTCAACCTAAAAATTTTAAATGGCAATGCTAGTTTCGCTGTCAAAATTGCGGATTTTTCGGTGATTTTCTATCACTTTTGCCACATTTAATGGTTGATTTACCGTTAATAGTTGCTGAAACGTACTATTATTGGTTAGTAGTAGTGTGTATACACGATATAAATGTACCTACCATTATATTTTTGCCCATAAAAGGCACATGACACAGCATAACCCTTACCCCGGGGGGCACTATTGGAGGGAGGGCTCTATTATTTCAACCTTGCCGTACCCGGGGGCACTATTGCAGGGGGGGTTGTATTGGAGGATTTAAGGTACATACATACATACACAAAAATAGTCAAAATCCGTAACAAAACCGGAACAACCTCCAAATAAATAAATAAATAAATAGCCGCATCAGCATATGGTATACAAGTTGACGATTCGACGACGAAACCCAGTGAAACATCAAAGCACGCACCTGACACGAGGGGCAGACGACGATGGCGCTCTTCTTCTTCAGTTGAACGTATTCTATGGAGATTTCCTGTCGCTGCGCTGATAGCACCGCCTCGTCATAGGTGGGCTGGCCACCAGTGGCACGCTGCCGTAGCGGCGAGGAAGCGCGCCGTACGTCAGCGGCAGATCCGGATCAGAATCGCGATCGACCGCGAGCGTCGTCGTCATTGAACAGTCAGCGCTTTACGTGTGCGCAAACGCACACACACACACACACACACACACACACACACACACGCGAGCGGAACACTGCAGCATGCGCCACTGGCTTATCTCGCTGGCTCGTGTGACAGCGCATGAACTAGGCTATAGCAGGCTTCCACGTGCAAACCAAGGCACCGACTGTTGGCCGACACGTGACATTACAACATGTGCGTGACAACATAATTAAGGCAAGTGCGTCCGTATGATAGGCATGAACTCAACACCAACACCCCGGAGGGCTATTGAAGCAGTTACAATGTAAGACCAGGTACGTGCTGCGATATCGCCGATTCGTGTTTACCCATTCCGAGTACACATACAGTTTGAAGAATTTTTTACCTTAGTTGGCCTTGTTTTCTAAATTATCGTAGTCGATTCAATTGCTGTATTCGTCACACCGGGCGAATGACGATCCCGTCGCAGCCGAACGCCGCTCTCAATCGCACTTATATTTGTGTCGAGCTGGTGCGTTAGCTTAGCCGACACCGTATTCAATCTGCAAGAATAGAAGCAGGCCGGCTTTCATAAGCAATTCTCGCCTTGCACTGTGTCACCACCACACCATCTATGGCATACCACAGTCAGTCAGACAGTCGGCAGTCAAAAGCAACACAATCACTGCCATGTGTCACCCGCTCTCGACTAAATGCGAGGTCGCAGCAACTCGTTTTGAAGAGCTCTTCGCAGCATTATGCGGCATTGGGCCGACGCTCGGCCACTATATACTACACTCCGCTGGCCTCTGCGCACAGTAACCGCTGGATAAAATCACCACTCATCGCATAGGCGATGAAGCGCCGTCGTCCTCGCTCTCGACATAAACAAAACGTCCAAATTGCGTGTTGCCGTCGCCGTCGCAAGCCATCCGTGGCCAGTCGTTTACGCGGTCCGCTTGAGCTCGT